>JBCEWB010353422.1:0-15129 GCA_039654565.1 Peronia peronii
TTCATGGCCTTTTGAATAGGTTTTCATTAAAATTTTGACGTGTAAAGCCATCGATCACCGGTGATCGAAATCTTTAGTAAAAGAAGATTGAGAGTTAAGAACATGTATAATATTAATAAATCTATCTTCTTTTTTTTTTTAAAATGTATTCTTAGACTTTTTCATATTTCCAAAAATCAGCACGGGTTTGGACAAGAAAAATGATTGATCCTGATAACATGCTCACCCTGATAACACGATCCTTCGAGTTTGGTCCCAAGGGTGAGCATGTTATCGGGGTTCCACTGCATGTGCAAACACACTGTCATGTAGACTGTCAGATGTTCAAAATTTCATACTTTCACATTAACGGTTTCAAACAGAAGCTCACATGACTCAAGAAGCGCTGATAGTTTGTACCTAAGTTCTGAAACTTACTTGTCCATGTAGAAAAGCACATAGCCTGTCTTTAAACTCTCTCTCTGTGCCACTTGCTGGGTGGTCTCTTTGGTGAGATTGTCATTCATATAGTACCACCGTTGTCGACTCAGGTTAAAGGCAAATGCTGTATAGTGGCCTAGGATTGTTGGGAAAAAAAAAAGAAAATTCAGCTTGGTTATATATGTGCAGCTCAACATTAGTAAAACAAAATTTAACCTCTTCCTAGACACCATTCTCAGATTTTCATTTAAACTCAAGTAACAACAAAAATTCATACAAATAAAAAATTATGGACATGTAGATCAATACAGATAAAGTCAGCTGTTTAAAAAAAAGTGAGAAAAACCCCCAGTTACTCTCATACATGAAAACAATTATGGTTATAAATAAGTCGGCAGCAAATCAAAATGAGATGCGACACGAAATCAGGCTCTCGTTAAATTTCGAGTATATGAAGTTATTGGTATCGCTGTGAAGATTATTTCCCTTTCTATGTGTGAAAAAAGGTTTTGCTCTACCTTGAGTAGAAGTCCAGATACTGGCAATTAAAGATGATGGGGGTAACTTTTGCTGCAGCTTATTTAGTGAGAAAATGGCTGACCACTTTTGTTAATCCTCATTAATACTTAATGGGTCATGCCACTAACTTACAATTTTTTGGCTTTTATTCAATCTATTTCAACAAATTTATCTCAGATTGATATAGAAAGAATCTGTGAAGAAAAAAGAACTGTGTCAAATATTCATTCACCGTTAAAAAACATTTTTTCTGTCGACTCAGTTTGACGAGCGCCTGATTTTATCGTGTCGCGTCTCAAATACACTCCAAAACGGTTAAAATGAAATTTGCGGGGAACGGAAATCATTTCGTTCTAATACTATTTTGTTATATATATCCGAAGAGGCTAAACTGAAATGAGGATGCAAGTTTAATTACCGTATTACCTCCCCTGATTGAAGAACCATGCGCCCACACCACTACCTTAGGTCTTAAGACCACTTTATTTTCATTTCTTGTTGTTGTTGTTGTAGATGTACATACATATAAAATTTGTGATTATGCAGCTGCTATCTCGTTTTGTTTGTTATCATTCTGCTTTTTACAAAAAAAAAAAAAAAAAAAAGAATTCTTCAAGATTGTAGACTGAGCTGAGTTTAGAATGGTATACTTTCTACAGATATTCAACTTTTTCATTAAACTTTCATCAACATCATGAATCAGTGTGCTTTTGAACTGCAGCGATAAACAATTTAACATGTTTAGATTCGATGAATTCATCATTGATTGCCAGCCTAGATCTAAAATAGCTTTATAGTCAATTTGAAGCTCACAATTTTCAATATGAAACTGTAGAATGCCTATCGACTTCTCAAAACTGGCTTTCAAGAAACACTGACAAGCATGGCTGGTTCGACTAACCAAATGCAGCCTACAAGTGGAATTGTATATAGTGTATAATTGACAAAAGAGGGCCAATCCATCCTCTGATACCGTGGTTGTGTGGCCATAAATAACGACGAAATCATAATTATTATAATAGCCTCACACATGCACGTAATATGTGACACCCTCTCACGGTACATCATACTTGATTGGGGTCACGAGCGACAGGTAAGGTGTGAAACAGGGGGTGGTAGGTGCATAATTTCTATACCCTTGCGCCTCAGGATTTACTTTTCTTGTGTCATAGTGCTGGGCACTACAGCACATTACGGGCACCGGCACTTGATGCGTTTACGGACAATTTCTTTGTCGGGGCTTGTGTCATGCTGCTGGGCAGGACAACACATTGCGGGTACCGGTACTTGACGCGCTCACGGAGATTTTTGTTGGAAGAAACTGATCCGGTACCTGAGCTTGGTCTTGGTTATGCTTAATAATAAATATGAAAGAAAAGTGTGATCGGGGGGAGACGAAAACTGTTTGTCATAAGGGTAGTTTTTGTGTCAGCTCATCGTTTTATTTCATTGTAAGCTTAACAAGTTATATAACAAAAAAAAAAAAAATTGTTCCCCAAGATTATTTCTTAATAACGCAAGTTTCATTTAAAGCGTTTTCTAGTTTTTACTATCACATAAAAGCTGAATTCATTGATTTTCATGTGGTGAAGAAAGTTCTGAGCCACCTTCATTATAGCTAGAGATACTGCAAATTGAAGAGACAGAGGATGATCCCTCAGCATGGCTAAAATCATGACAAAAATTGGCAAAAATCAACAGTTCAGCATATAAATCTAAACATTCACCTCACAACATCTGGCTATACTCTACCCATTAGAACAGTATTTTCATATTCAGAGACAAATGTTTCACATCATAAAAATATTGATATCAGGCCACTCCATCACCTTTGAGTCTCGATTTCTATGAATTCAGTGACTTACTACTCATTCTGACTGGCCATTAGACATTAACACCTTAAATAACTCAAAACATTTATTAAGTCTATAGCCTAACCTGGAAATGGCAGCTAACTCCGAAATCAAGATCCATACAGAATATTTAGATATCAGAATAGATAGATATTTCTATCCATTTGCCCTCATGTTTCTTATTCGTGCTTGATCATTCTTCATCAATTACCATTTTGCTTGCTATTATGTCCTCAATGTTCTTTGTCTTTCTTGTTATGGTGACTTCTTCTGATTCTGAAATGTTTAGAACTTTGCCCACTCTTCTTTACTGAAGCTTACATGTCAATGTAGCTTGTGCAAATTTAAAAAAAAAAATCTTAAAATTCCCATCTTGTTCATGCTAAAACACATGTCTGGTTAGAAATAGATAACTAAAGGAACTGCAAAGATCTGATAACTTACCTGCAAACAAGGAGTCACCTATATGGTTCACCACGCCCACCAGGCGATAGGATAAGTCTGCCTCACCACTCTGTGGACAAACACATATCATCATATGAAATTTGACTGTACATATACAAATATATTTCCTTACATTGAATGTGGTGAATAATGACATAGAGACAGATACAATGTAAAAGCAGGTAGAGAATTGAGAATGGAAACACTATACAGTGATGAGATGTAAATATATCTCTAAAATATGAATAAATCCACGAGCATGTTTCAATTTCAGCCACATTGCAAAAATTAATCACTAGTAATGAGTAACAAATGAGAGACAAAGACTTGCTGCATTCATACAAAAGTGCTTCCCAGGGTGCAAAGAGGACATTTTTGAAAGATACTCATACAGATGATGCCAGCCTCTTTTCTTACCATCTAACAAGCAAAATAATTCAGGTAAATTAATTCTTTCTAGGTCTGAATGTTTAAGATAGAAAATACTGCAAGTTATCAGGCAACTGGGAAAATTACAGTGTGGCA
This sequence comes from Peronia peronii, assembly GCA_039654565.1. Lineage (NCBI taxonomy): Eukaryota > Metazoa > Mollusca > Gastropoda > Systellommatophora > Onchidiidae > Peronia > Peronia peronii. The sequence goes on from JBCEWB010353422.1 coordinate 3,762, forward strand.
GTGCGGACAGGAAAACCTGTTCCTTTAATTACACTGTGGCAATGTGGATTGGGGAAACCTGTTCCTTTCAATACACTGTCGCAATGTGGATTGGGGAAACCTGTTCCTTTCAATACACTGTGGCAATGTGGATAGGGGAAATCTGTTCCCTGTAATTACAATGTGTGAAGAATCTCCACAATAAGGGGCGACTACTATGCAGCTTGGTGCAACACCAATGACAGTTAATCACAATCTGATTTCAACTTCTCTGTGGCCAAGCTTCTTGCAAAAGGAACATACAGATCCATTAATTATGACATCTCTACTTCCTCTTCCCCCTTTTTTTCTGAGAATTATGTCAGACTTCCGCTGCTGTCCCCATCTTTTTTTTTTTATTGCACGACAATTGATGAAGAAAAAATTGCTTGAATCCAACATACTGAGTACCTTAAAACATTAGTGCAAAGAATGCATGTTAATGCTACCCCTTTTGTTTTGCCGACCTTGTGGCAAACTTGATGTGCAAGACCAGCATCTAGATCTAGATGATTGCAGCATGACAATTCAAGGTTGGCATAACTTGGTTGACAACAATATCATTAATTTTTGGATCAAGTGTGTAAGTCTGGTCATGTTGCTCTACTGAATGAAAGATCAGTAAATTATATCAAATAGTATCATGTCAGGATCCCCCTTAAGAGGGAACAAACCCTTAGTGGTAGAGAGCTAGAGCTAATTATGGTTTGTTTGGTGCCCTCCTTTTTTATTCTTCAGAGTTTGCATGTCACACTCCAAACACGGAAGTAAACAGAGAATTATGACGTCAGACTTCCGTTTCCGCCCTCCTTTTTTACACGGAAGTAATCAAAAACAGGGAATGGATCTACAGAATGAGTGATCTTGCTTACTTCAATGTTGTCTATTCGGCGCCTCCGAGCTTGATCCTCAGGTTTATTCTCTTTCTCTTCTGAAACAGAATAGAACAACTGATTACACTATGTTTTCATATACAAAAGAAGCAATGAACATAAATTAAAATTCTCCATGTAGATAAAGTTGGTAAAAATTCCAAAACAAAGTCAGAACTTATAAAAGATATATTGAAGCTCCCTAAAAACAAAAGCAGCCATGGGCTGCTAAAGAGTTTTTTTGTTTGTGAGTGATCATGAGTATCATATATGAGATTCTTTACTCCTGGAAATTGACATTTATGAATATTTTTATATTTCTTTCAGTAGTCCTTGTGTTTTTAATACAAATGCTAACAGATATGATGCCAAACTAGCAGCCTAACTATTCCAGCTAAACTAAATGCTGGATTATTCAATCCACTGACAAGTGATGAGTCTGGAATGGCTCATTCTCATTTCATAGCTTCCATGCTTCCCTGTCAACAAGATCAAGAAGACTACATGTTAGAGGTTTACCTGCATCACTAATACTATCCAACAAGGAGCGATGGGTCTTTGACTTGGTGGAAAGGTTGGTAGATTTGTCTGGCATGATGTTTTCTGAAGAGGATTCACTGAAAGACACTTGCTGAGCTCTGCCACGCAAAGCCGTGGATTCTGCTAGGTCTGGCACTTTATCTGAGGCTGCTAAAGAAATGTGCTGTGCACTGGGCTCTTCCCGTATCCGTGAAGAATCCATGGATGAGTTAGTGTTTACAGGTGGTAAAGAGGCAGTTAGATCAAGTGGTATGGATCTCACTGATGATGTCGGTGTGCTAGATGTCTTTGTTGACGGTGAGAAGAGACAAGAATTACGAGACTGAGTCAAGTTACTTGTGGATGAGGGTGGGGTTGAAGGGGATCCTGCTGGCGCTCGCACGGCCGGTGGAGAGACGGCACAGCTGTCAATGTGGCCCAGAAATGAGACATCGTCAACATTGACCTCTATAGAAACACTGTGGACCAACTCAGAGTCACTATTAGTGCAGTCCATGTCCTGAACCTCACTGGTTGGGTCCTCGGACACTCCCAGCTGGGTTTTGGAACATTTCTCACCTTCGGGAAATTGAAGGCGTTTTGTGGCAGACTGCACCCTAGGTGGTGCTGCTCTGTTAGTTCGTTTCTTAGGTGAAGCTGAGGGACTACGCAGTCGGTTGTAATCTCTAGTGCCTCCAGATCTGAGGGATTTGCTGACTTTGGTTGGTGACAGTAAAAATGGATCTTTTCTAGGGCTGGGAAAAGGTGATCCTGGCACGACGTGATCAGTGGCACTTTCTGATGAACTTCTGGATGATTTTTCTCCTGAGTTTGGTACTGGAGACACCACGATGGAATCTGAGGGTGCCTGGTCGTTGCCGGTTGTATTGCACTTATTGGCCACAGTTGTGGAAGGAGACAGCACTGCGGTACTCTGGTTTTGGTCAGTGTTACAGAATAAAGAACTACTTTCTGGCACAGTGAAACGGGTGTCAAGGGGCTGAGAACCAAAGTCAGTTTGATCTAGGCAGTATGTACATTCCCCGTAAAATTCTGAGCCACAATTAGTGCACAGCTCTTGTGGCATGCAGTTATTTGTGTCAGCAATTGTCAGAGGTGGGAGGGTTGACATTCTGGATGAATTATCCTCCTGGCCAGAAAGCAATAGCGGACTACGACTGTTGGTGTCACTGTTTTCACTGCACCCTGGAACTGTTGCTTCGTCCAAATCACTTAGATCTTCATCACAGAAAAGCTTGTGTCCTTCATCTCCAGTATCCACCTGTTCTGTTACGTGACTGAAAGGATCTTTGTTATCAGCAGGCTCTGGGGAGGTTGTACTGCTAGGAGGGGTTAACACTGGCACCACATCTGGACCTTTACGCAGTGCAGTATGATTGGCTGTGGCATTACCTGTGTGATTCATGTCACCTGAAGAGTTAGGACAAGAAACTGCCTCAGACACAGTGCCATTTTCCATTTCTTGAAAACCACCACTTGCCACCACAATGACATTGTCTGTTGAGTCACACAAATCCATTGCCAGTTCACCATCAATTTCATCCTGAGCATGTTTCTTGGCTGCATCGAGAAACTCCAGTGTACTCACTGCTTTGACATGAGTCATCTGTTCCTCAAAGGTCAATACTGCTGGGTCTATACTCATAAGTTCCTCCCTGGAATATGTGATCACCTCCCTGCCAAGAATTTGCTCTCCTCGTAAATCCTCAAAATTCATGGCAAAATCATCGCTGATTTTATAAGGTCCTAAATTGTTTGGCTCGTATTCATCCTCCCAGGAGAACTCTGGACCAAAATGGGGAGGTGGAACTGCATCTTCACGTGCAGCTTTCCCTGGGGTCGAGCAATTCTTGGGATCCTCTGGTTTGAAACCACTTCCATCTCCGCAGCTGTTTTTGGCTGCAGTTTGAGAGTTGCCGGTTTCTCTGAAGGTGACTTTTTTAGGGACGTGGGTGCCGCTGCTACGAGCTGAACAACATCCCTCCCCTGACACACTGTCTGCAACACAGATATTAGAAACCGAGGCAGCCTCAGCACCCAGGGGCAAGGAATCAGATTCGCTTTCACTGGCTTTCTTTTTTACAGATTTTGATGAAGGCAACATGGCAACATTCACAATACCCAGGTATTTCGCTGCCAGATAAAGTCCCAACTCTTCCACAAAATGTTCCGACCGCTTTGTGCCTGAGACAATTTGGGCATATCGAGTATTGACAATCTCTTTTATGACTGGACTGAGATCACTGTCCTCTACGCCATCTGAAAAATGATAGAAGGAAAAAAAAAAAGAAGAAGAAAGAAATAATCATTGAACACTTAAGTATCTGATGAAATCAGTCTGCAGTATTAAACCAATGCAAGCTTCCCTCCTTATCCCATTCCAAATTGTCCCCTGTGGCTATTTCTATGGCTTGCTTTCTTTCATCCATTCTCACTGGTTCAACTCTTGTCTCTCCACTCATTTCCAGCAGACCTGCTCACTCTATACCACTGTAAATGGAGGGGGGAGAAAGAAGGGGGGAAAAAGAGAAAGAGAGAGGGGGGATACAGAGAGTGCAAAGGAAAGGGGAGGGGGGGGGGTGGAAGAAAAGAAAAATCAGAGAAAAGAGAGAATCGCCCTGCTCATACCTGGCAGATTACCATCTCGAGTCCATGACTGAACAGTTCTCACAAGCAGGCTAAACTGCAAGCTCATCAGGAGGTCTTCGTAAGAATGTTGGCTTTTACCATCTTTATCTGCACCATTGGTCTGAGTCTCTTTGAGTGTGGCCTCCACAAAAGTGCGTGTCTCTTCAATAATGCCCTGTGCCATGAAATAAAACAACTTATGAGTTTCTGACCCAGAGTTTTGGTTAGATAAGTATCAGCACCATTATGGCTTTACTGGGTTTGTATAGAATCAGCGATAGTTAGGTAATAAAATTTCATCATATTTGTGGATTTGGAAGTAGTCAGTGATTAATATGAAATATGCTGAGATACAAATACAGAGGATAAAACTGGGCAAATGTGGACATAAGTTATACATGCATTATAATATACATGCATTTGTGCTACATTCTTACATAGCAAAATATATTTTAAACAAAATACATATTCAATCTCTGCAACATTCTGCTGAACTGGAGAATGGAATGAATAAATCTTTCAATTCTATATTACATAAAAAAAAGTATATTTAAATAGAAGTCAGTAAAATATGTAATGGATAAGAAGTAAACTTGCACTTTTGTAACAAGAAGTTAAAAACAATATTAGTCAAATGTGAAGAGCAAACAGTATACAGATTCTTGTGCAAAGACCAGTGTTTCTTAGGTATGCCAAGGCAGTCATTTTGGGATCAACTCGAGGGGTACTCCTATTCACAGAAATCTCTTTTGTAACCAGTAGCAGTGGTCCAAGAATCAAGTTGTTCCGTTTAAACTCAGCATTAAAAGGCAAAAGAAGCAGCAAAGCCAGGCACAGTGAGAAATGTCTGGTGATTCCAGTGATTACTCACAGATGTCACTTGCTGCAAAGCGTCCACATTGGCACCCTCTGTGTCGGCCAGCTCCATAAACTGATGGACATCATCAAAACATTCATTCAGGCGTTTCACCACACTGAGCCTGCTGGCTGGCTCAGCTTTCTCATGTGCCTCTGTGGAGAGGAGGTGGTGGCAAAAATTCGACAGATTATTCTCTAATTCACAGCCAACATTCTGCTGCTTAACATCAATGCATTTTCACAGACAATCATGTCTACCCTTAATCATTTTTACTCAAAGATCTAGTTTTTAAAGGAGCCTTTTTTTTTCTTCTTCTTTTAATTCATGAATGGTTTGGGTCTCTCTGACCTGACTTAATCCCATTCTGAATTTTTCCCTAACTTTTGATAAATCATGCACAAAGAGTTTTGGAATGCTTGACTACTCTCCATCTGCATCAGCGTCTCAGCGCCTATGGTACTGCTAAATAGACAGATTTCACAGTCTATAGAACTGTACCTTTTTACTTCATCTTTTTCTACAGTTAAAATTCACTGCCATGCATTTTTACCTTGAAGTGTGTGGAGGATTGTGAGTGATGAGGGGCATGTCTTTCACTTTGCTTTGATGACACTACTCTACATCATAACAATCAACAAGGCAGTTGCTTTTTAGTTACTGAATATAAAGTGTACAAATTTTCTAATGTCTTTTCCAATTACATTTTGTTGTCGCATACCATTCTCTCACCATTCGTTTTTCTTACAGAAATTAGCAAGTTGTATTTACCTTCCATTGTCGATTCCTCTGCTGGCTTTGAGCTGTTTTCCCCAGTTTTGGTGCCACTAACAGCACCACTGTCAGTTTCCTTTGTCTGCGTCTCTTTACAGTGTTCAGCTGCTGTGTTTGGCGGAGCACCACTTGTCGATGTTGTGGCAGCCACAGCGCCCACATGGTTGCTGGCTTTAGCATTATCCGGTGAGACACCAGTCTTGGGGACTCTGTGAAAGCAAAATAATATTTAAATGTATAATTTTAATAAAGTCTTGTGAAACTGTGCTCTCAGCAAACATGGCTGAAAAAAAAAACAGGCATTTTATCCAAATCTGAAACAAAATCTATACCATTCTGCACTAACATATATATATATATATCACGACATAAATACATTATTAATTTACGAGGTTGCAAAGACAACATATTTTATCCCATCTGCACTTCTTAACACTTGCCGTAACGGGCAATCTTTCAGTTTCTGAATCGCATGCACAACATTTACACAAAATACATTCAATCCTTTATTTTACCCTTGACAGTTCCCTCACTATAAAGTGTGTCTTCGACATATATTTTACAGCTCACATGTTAACAGAAATAATATAATGCGGGAAAACAACCACTTTCGCACTTTTTGCTTGAAATGCACATCACAAAAAAAATTTTTTTCAATTCATGGTGAATGTAAGGAAGATGATTTCTTATAACACAATTTTATCATTTTTTTTTTATCCATCTTTGAAATGACAAGAAGTGATTACTTTTCTTCTCTACACTGCTTGTTTAACACCTCTTGTCTCTGGCAAAGAAATGTTAACAAGCTGGTCAAAACAATCCCCTCTGAGTCTTCATCAAAATAAAGATAATTGGTTATAAAAAAAATGACAGGAAAAAAACTGAAGACTGTGAATATGTGAATGAAATAACTGCATGCAGAACAACCAAATATGTATAACGCAGCTCAGCTAGAAGTGAATGTCTTGACTATGCGAATTACAAATGAACATGGAATGGAGGTCATTTGAATGACAAGTCTGAACAGCATGCAGATAAACATGTTACTAGAATACCGAATTCATGCAGGGGAGTTAGTATTTTTCATGTAGATAATGCCACTACTGTAATTTCCAACTAAGTTGCAGAAAAAAAAAAAAAAAAAAGCCAGCTGCAACATTGTTGAAAAATCTGGTTGGCAAACAAATATTCCATACTGAAAAGTTAGTACTGATTTTCAAATGGGAGAAAAGCTCTGAAGTGATCAATGGATGAAGTAAATGCTGCTCACTCAAGCACATTGGAATTGCAATCACTGCTGTCCTGCAAGTTAGCCCCTTCAGGTGAATCATCCACATATGTGGTTATGACTTCTTCACATGCCAACTGCAGACCATCGTCTACAAAGACTTCTGGATAATCCGTTTCTAGGACAGCATCACCTGAACCATTTGCATCTCTCAACATGTGACCGAAACTTGAGCTCATGGCAATGTCCAGGCCTAAGACAGCAGAAGAAATACCTCCATCCCTATCCTGTCCGCCTATCAAAGAATTTCCAAAGGCATTCACTCCAGAAGATGGGTTGTGAGACAAATTCATGTGCTTAGAATCTTCGGTGTCCACACTAATGATGGGGAGTAGCGGATCTAATGGTGGAACAAAGGATTTTTGCATTTCATCCGTAATAATATCGACAACTTTCTTGTGGTAATGCTTTTGCATAAAGTCTTCCTCTGTCTGTCCTAACTGTGAATGATTTTGGAGACCCAGTGGAGTTCCTTTCCAAGACTTCTCTTTCTCAGAATTTGGCACCTTTGGCCAATTCTTGTCTTCTGAAGATTTGTCCTCATCCAAGACTTTTCTCCAGCCAAATAGTCCATATTTGAAGGCGTCAGCTCCGACATAATAGTGTGGTCTTTCTTTTGCAGTGGATTTAGAGCTGCCTGGTAAAGTGAATTCATCTAGCTGTCCCACTAGTGTCTGAAATTTTCCTTTGGATCTTGTAAGTTTCCGTTTTACAATTTTCTCTGAATCACGTCTCTCTCCTTTAGCCTGACTTCGTGGAGGTTTTGTTGATTTAGTCATCGCTGTTCCATTCATTACACGACCGTTATCATTTTCATCACTATCACCATCACTATCATCATTCTCATCTCTATTGTTATCCTTCCTCTTATTGCGGTCATTGTCTTTTTTGTTGTTATTATCACTATCATCTTCATTGCCAGGATTTCTTTTCTCCCTGTACAGTCATGGAAAAAAAAGGGGACAAAAAGCACAAAAACCATTGACCTAAAAATGTGCTTAAAAAAACATTTGGAGTAACACAATTTTCAAACACTCAGCAGCTTGAGCACCTGAATGTTTGGATTGCAAAATTTGAAAATTATCACTGGGCAAGAGGAGTATTTTTCATATCCTGATGCTTGTTGGCACCTGAGTGTTTACAGTTATAAACACCAATAAGAGAATAGTAAAATGTCTTGCACTCCCTCACTACTGACAAACATTTAGCACAGCTTTCATAATGCTCCAGTTCTGACAAAATATGGAACTGTATGGCAATATGGGAATGACAGCAAATACAAGCAAACGTAACAAAACAAATAATGATAATCTACAGCATGACTGACTTCTTGTAAATACTGGAAACACACAATATAAAAGTGCTGAATGAAACCTGACAAGGGTGACTGCTTGGTAAAAATAAGACAGAGAGCCTATGATGTTGACAATAACATGTGACCCCTGAAAATTCATGTTACTTTACTGACACTGCCACAAACTGTCACCTACCTCTCCAGCATGAATTCAGGCAGCATGGGTTTGGGTGCTTTGACATCATCAGCACAGAAGTCTGCAATGGTGATGTGGGTGGGAATTTCAATGCTATCTTGTTTCTTCTGGGAACCTTTTCCATCAGTATGGTAACGCAACAGATTGATGATAAAAATCCTGGAAACAAAGAAAAAATAAATATCTGATTTGTTAAAAATTTTCAAAAACACTAAGAATGTCTGGATATGCTATTCATATAATCAACATCAATGGCTATAGTGTATAAAAAAGATTAAATCTGCCTGTATGTGGGGCTGCGAGACAGGTGATAAAATCAGGAACTGCACAGGGCCAGGACTTGTTTTCTGAGATTGTGCAATAAATAGTTCTGCACATTCACTAGTTCTAAGTCCTTGATATTTAAATGGGAGGGGGTGACAGAACTTTAAAGACAAAGCAATAACGTTTTCATGGATGGTGATTGCAAGTAAAATACATATTTCTTTGCCCTCTTTTCACTGCTGGAAGAGAATGATGTCTGAAGAGGTGGTACAGGAGAAAAGTAGAAAAGTCTTGCAGGCCATGTCCATTAACTCTGACATAACGAAATCTCCAAACTGTAACGTCTATGATGGTGACAAAGAAGTATCTTCATATGATTTGAACTAATGAGTAGGGATACAAACTACCCACCTTGGTCTGCGGACAATTCTACGGGTCATGGTTGCCCTCTCTTGCTTCCCACATCTCTCACAGGTCACATCCACTTCAGCTGATTGAAAGTATTTGTCTATGCAGTCTTGAATGTTAAACCTGCCCAGTTGGAACACAAGAATTCAGTATTATAACATGATTATCTGGTACTGATAGGACAATTGGACAGAAGTAGCCTGTACAAGGATAGATGGCTGAAAATAGTAAACAGAATGTCAACTTTCCAATACCATCATTACCAAGGCAAGAATGTAACTGAACATATAATAACAATGCCAGTCATGACATAACTGATGTCTTCTCTAGAGAGCATGAGAAATTAAGGGTAAAGGAAAAATACCACCTTGATTTGTTAATTACAACAATTAAAACAACAAAACGTAAAATGTTTCTGCAAATCATTACAAAAAATCACAAACAACAAATCTAAATCATATAAGTAAATTTTCAATATTTTCCCAGCTCATTTAAAACAACTAAAAAAAAAAAAAAAAGCTTAATTCCTATGACCCTTGTTTAAAATATTTGGTAAGACTGCTTGTATCTGGTAAAGGACTTATATGAGTAAGCTGACTGGAAAAATCCTCATCTACTCAAACTGATGGCACAGAAAGTTTGAAGCATGTCATTCTCACGTTTGTGAATCTATGGCCAAGATCAAATTCGTCTCCACATCAGCTGTGTCCCCTGTGACTTCTGTCTTGCACCTGGAGAATAAACAAACAAACAAAACTATTTTGTATTCTAAGTCCAGCTCAATAATCCAATATCATGACTTGAATAATGACAGTCTTCTGTATTTTTCCTCAAAATTTTCATACTTCTCAAATTTGAAGATCTGCATACACACAAAAAAAATTACCTCACCTTCATCTACCATTCAGATCATCATGTAATATCTTTAACAAAAAAGAAAAGAAAAAAAGAAAAAGGCTGTGAACTCTTTAGTGGTGCTATATTGGACTGCCAAGATCCAATTTTCTGGAAATAGGCTAATTTATTGTAGACAATGTAACATCTTCACAATAGGAAAATCAAAGTTATGCAGAGTTGAATATGTAATTCTCTTTCCTGGTGTGTGGAAACTCCAAACAAAGTTCATAATCCCAAGCACTACTTACTCATGAAAGTATATGGACTTCTTATAGAACCAGTTAAAGTTGACCTCAGTAGGAGTCACTGGGTCTGTGAAAGACGACGGTGCAGCAGCTGAGGCAGTGATTGCAGCCTCTCCCTCATTTTTCCGCAGTACCGTCTTCCCCTCAACGTCCACACGATCCAGCAATTCATTCAACAACTCATGGGCATCCTGTGATACAGGGGGAAAAACAAAACAGATGTCCTTCACATTGTTTTTTTTTATTTTTAATTTAATTTTCATTTTCCCTTTTACTATTTCTTTCCCTGCTCCTTTTCAATGGTGCCGCTGGTAAGTAATTTTTGTTGTTGAGCTCATGTGATAGTCAAATGTCAATCAAACATCTGCTTTTATTTTCTCTCCCAGATTACATTGAAATGATAAATGTTCATTTCACAAAGCTGCACCTGAGTGATGCCATCACCATATTTATCCATCAGGAAAGATGTCCTATAGAGAATATATTGAATGAGGGCTCGATAACAAGTTTCTTAATTTACAGGAAAAAGACTTAAAACTTGAGATGAAATAAGTGTCCTCAAAAGGAAATCCAATCACTGTTACGAAGATATAATTCAGTTAAGATACATCTATGCTCAAATATTGCCGACATGTTACCATTTTCACTAAAATTCCGAAAGGCATCTTCAAAAAGTAAATGCTGCCTGGTTTTACATTCTGAATAATTCTGCCAGAATTGAATGTCATACACTGTAGCTCTCAAATACATGACAGGATAAAATAACCAGATATATGCGCTTATAACCAGAAAAAAGTTGGCTGGCTGAGAGGAACCAAATTTACAAATGACCAAATTAACTGTATTCCCTGGCAGTGCTTGCCATTTCTCCAAATTCAACAACCGAGAAGGATTTTTTGGAAGTCCAAATCCTGAGGTACCGACATCATAAACAATGATAGTGGGATGTATCCAACAAGTGATTCAGATTGAGAACATGTGAGTGGAATGTATTGTGGGTGGGTCATGTGCCTGTTTGGAGGAATGATGAAACATTTATATCAGTGTCACAAGAGAAACATAAAACATCTTGTAACAACAAGTTTTTA
>JBCEWB010353533.1:8923-21322 GCA_039654565.1 Peronia peronii
CCACCCCCCCCCCCCCCCTCGGCAGTCTCATTTCTCCCTTCTGTATTGGAGTGCAAGAGTGTGTGTATGAGGCCAAAGACGAGCGATGCGGGTGCAAAACCGAGATATCACAGAGAGTGCAGTAACGATCATTACCAGAATTAAAGCTATTATACTTATCTTTTTATCAAGAAGAGAAAGTGATTGAGAGGGGTTGTCGAGAAACAATAATAAATGGTCTCTAAGTTTGTCCATTTAACAGTGTGCGTGAAAGAGAAGACAAATTGGGAAACAGAGAAACCTTATAATTTTGACAAACCCCTTCTTAAGGAAGCCAATCCCTTTCTGGATGTAATGCAATAATACCCAGCAATAACCCAGCAATAATAGTCATAATAATTCCAATAACAATAACAGCTCCAAGTTCCTTCCCTATCGATCCCAATTCTTTGTCAGCGTTATAATGACGAGTAAGATTTTATAATGAGTATTTTGACACGGTGACACGGTATTGATGGTTGATTGAGAAAACAACGTGTTCCACTGGAAAACGAGGAAAATAATAACTGTGGAAAAAAAAAGAAGAAGAAGAAAAGTCTCTGTTTTCATACCAAATTATTGTTTTCCATTCCTTTTTAATTTCTCATTTCTTTTATCTGCCAATTCTTTTGTCGTTGTTTTCATTTTTTTAAAATTAATTTTTCATTATTTTATTTTAATGTTTGAATCCCATCACGAGGCCCCGCTCATAATACAATTATCTCAATTTTTTTTCTATGTCACAACATTCTAGAATGTTCCAGAATAATCCCAATTAAGACATGATCCAAAAATGATTATTTTAGAATGACATCTGTTTGCCATAAAGCAGTGGGTCTTTCTTTTTAAGTTCTCCAGTATCAGATCGAAGAGTAAGTGTCAGACTGTAGAGTGTCCGTGTCAATTTAAAAAGCGTAAAAGTTACTTGAGTAAATTTTTCCTCAAAATACTCAGTTTATCTTTCTTTGTCGGATCTTTCTTTCATCATGCCTGAGTTTGTAAGTCACTGTTTCTTGACTTCTTTGATGACTAGAACAGAATGTCAAGTCGAATCTACTGCATGGCCTTTCACTGATCGGGCAATTGAGGGACGTAGCAATTCACTATGTTTTCGCAGATCGGAAGTTAATCACAGAAAAGTATAATTATCTGGAGCTATGAGCTATGCATGCTTAATATCCAAGAGTGGTAGACAATGTCCACGTATACAAAGCGAAGCATTAGGTTGAGAGATGTAGATCTATATTATTGTCATAGTGAATCCATCGAGAAATTTGCAGCGTGTGGGTGTAAAAGCAAACGAAAATGTTTAAACTTTTGATTTCATTTTTTAAGTAATGACAGTAAAGTTTCAAATCCGATATTTCGTGCGTGATTTTCAATAAATTGAATGAATTCTTCTGCTGTTCTGACATGTTTAACTTTTAACGTTGTATGTCTAAACATAGTACGAAATCTGATCAGAGGACGGCGTATGTTTGCCTTTGTTGCTAGTGATTATCGAGTATTTGGTTTTGCGCTTTCGGTGTTTTGCCATGAAAATGACAAGGACCTCCCATGACGAAAGTTTCTTTCTGTGTGTTATCTCCCCGTTCCTCTTCCTCAATGTGAGTTTTATCGTAAACCTAATTATATTTGAATTAAAAATCATGCTGATTTAAATCTCAGTCTTTTTCTTATGGAGTGTTCCCATCATACTATCCAATGGATTTCCAAACGAACTGAAAATCTTCCTTAAAAAAATATAATAATAAATCTAAAATTTAAAGAAAAAGAAAGAAAGAAAGAGAAAGACGTCTTGCGTTGCTATTTTGATAAGCAAAACGACATTATAATCTCATTTCGGATGAGAAAGAATTCCAGAAATCTCCCTGCTGCGGATTATTTGTCGTTCTATGATGAGTTGACTATGAGATCATTCAATGAAAACGTCAATATAAAAAACGTGAAAAGATGCGATGCTGACTTTAGTTATTCTTTTCCCGTGGAACATTTCCGTTAAAGTATTGCAATCTCTGGAAAGATAATCTTCTTTTCATTCTACTTTCTTCATGGGCGACCCTGGGTGAAAACTTGGAGGTTTCCAGCTTGTTGCACTTTTACTTCATTATTTTCTTAATGTGCAGCGAAATATGTATGTATGTATACATCGTGAGGTTAGTTCTAGTACTTTCAAGCTAACAGTGAATTTTTACTCTCTGCATCAATACGTCATATAAAAGTTTGAATAATTCTTCACAAATGTAAGCATATTAATCTCACATCGCATTCTGGTTTCCAAGACTTCATCTTATCGACAATGGTTGATTTTATTGATACTTATTAGATTAAGCGAAGTAAATCAATCTGGCCGAAATTTCTCAGTTTCGGAGAGATTTGTATGGACAAGTTAAAAACTACCTAAAAGTCCGAAAACTTGCAGGTACTGACACAACCAGTGAGAAGATAATTACATTGCTAGTCGTCAGATAATGAGAGAGAGAGAAATTGCACATATACAGGATAACGAAGAACAAACAAACAAACGAACGAACGAAAACACACACTTTATTAATTTAACACTTCACAGTTTGACTTTTTTTAAAAGAATTATTAACAGAAGCATGTCATGGGATAGCAAAAGAAGAGAAGCAGGATAGGAAGAAAACAACAACATTAATAGAAGAGAGAAAGGGAACTAACAAAAAAGTGGCTTTTTAAAGAGAAACCTTTTTTTTTTTTTTTTCAAAGATAAAAAGGCGTGGTATAGCTGTGATCAAACAGCGTTTTCCCTTTTGCTCCTTATTTATATGCAAGAGCTAAACGAGCTTTTGGATGAGCAACGAATACTTTCTATTGAGCAAGATCAAAAACGCATTAAATGTTTTTATTTCATCTCTTTTGTTGACCACAATTTGGAAACCTCAGAATGCTCTCTTCATAAGCCGAATGAAACGATTCCCAATTCAAGTGGAGGTTTTTACTTGTATATTGTCACAACATTTACATAATTATTTACATTTGAAGTTAGTGGTCCAAATGAAGTTCGTGGCGAATGCAGGCTTGTGGGACATATTGAGAGGACACTTTCTCACTTACATTTTAAATGGCTTTGACGTGTTTGTGTATTATGTTCACTTAGAAAACTTTGAGAAATTAAGATCTGACAGTGGAATTTAAGCATTTGGTGAAGTCGTGTTCCTACCATGTTGAATGGTGTCGAACTATGCCAATGAATGATTTATTATACCAACTATATATCAATTTCGCGCACACAGAGGGCATCTTGCTTAGGAAAAAATCTTCAGTTATTAATGAGCCATTTGTTTTTTTCAGTCAGCTAACTTTCCTGTCTTTGCCAAGAGGTACAACAAAACCATTTGTGAAAAAAAAAAAGAAAGAAAGAAAACACACTTTTACTTCTGTTCTTTGAAATATGCCGAGTAAAAAAAAAAAAAAACATGAAAAAAAAAATTATTGAAATTATCAGGATGACAAAAAACATTGTTACCGTAGGATGACATGTTCAAAATTTTCCCTTACTCATCATTATTCAAATAACATAGAAAATGTGAACTTTTATTTATTTTTTCTTCTTTACAATGCTTATCTTATACACCTTGCACTTGGCGAAAGAAAATAATTTTGGCCGACGGTAAAATGCCTCATTATGACATCTTGCAGAAGGACAAGACCTAGATCTATGTAAGAGACAAGGAATTCAGTATGATCTGAAGAATGAAACAGCCATTCGTTTAGATTCTCAATTACAAGTCTGTTCCTGTCCAGGTTTGGTCTTGCTTGGATCTGTCCCGTTTTCATTATTATATTTATTGTCTCTAAATCATGCAATACATACAGCCTCTGCACGCTTAAAGCAATGAAAAAGCCTTGCGGTTCCCATGTCACTTCTTCATTTCTTCCAAGTTCCACCCATTTTATTAGTTAGAGCGATTCATTTTCTGTGTCAAATCACCAAGCCCATTCATAATTAGACAGGATATAACTATTCCTTTCTTCTTTTCTGTTCCACAATATTGCAGTCATTTTAAAGAATACAGTACAGATGTATATACCTATACAAAAACCTGCATAGACTGTATTTTTAAAAATGACGGAAAAATAGCCCTTCACTCCTTTATAACTTGTTCTGCTGCAGTAAACAGATGCAGGCATGCATAATTTGTCACGTCATGACTTCTCTTAGCGAGACGTAACCTGCCTAACAGATACAGAATTCAGAACCACCTCTTTATGGCCACACGCCTTTGGGGCTTCTCAAGTCTGTACGTGTGTCTGTCTCCAATCTGTCTTCAGTCCATCATGCATGATGTCTGTCTAAATCAAGCAAGATTCACAAAGGGCGCCCGCACGCTTGTATATGTTGAAAACTTTATCCAGGAGCTACAGGCTTCTGTCACATGAATTGTACGTCGCAGATTATGAAGATAAACGAGAGTTCAAAAGCAAAAAGGAAGACATATGTATGCATGTAATGATAACGCATTAATCCTCAATCAGCTGAGGGCCAAAAGGAAACACTAGTAAGAAAGATGAGGGTGCACGTTGTTTTACTATTACGTTGACGACTTCATGAGAGAGACCTTTCTTGAAAGAGAAAGTCTATTCGTCACTTCAGACTATAACACCAGACACATTTAGACGTAGGCTTTCTTTTTGGATGGTCGTATCTTTTTAACTCATGTTCCTAAAACGTAACATTATACAGCACACCTGACAGTCTTTAAGGACCATCTTTAAAACGGTCTATGTCTCGAAACATAAATTATTTTCTTTAAAAAAAAAAATATGTGCAAGAGCAGGCAACTGTTCTTGGAAACCACGTCTAATATTATGTCATCACTGTATGTTAGATTTTATTGAATGGCGAGACAGAGACGAGGGATTTGGGGTGAACAAAAAAAAAGGGGGGGGGGGGAAGGAAGGAAGACAATAACCATTCTCATTATAGAGATCTGACACGAGGAAAATGACTAATGTCGGAAAATTCAGCAAAAGACGTCATGAAATAATTCGTATAAAATCAAGATCGAGTTGAGGGGGATATTGGAAGTGCAATGGCATATAAACTAACGTATGAATGAATGAATGAATTTGGATGAGTGAGTGAATGAATGAATGAATGAGTGAATGAATGGAGATATTACTACGATATAGAATCTACCCCCTCCCCTCTTTCTCTTACTTCTCAGATCTCCCCGGACGTCAACAACCCCCTTGAACCTTGGCCATTAAATGTCACTCTTACACCGTCAGGTAAGAGGGCGGTGTTGCTGGCTGAGACGCAAAGGTGAGACCGGCTTTGTTATCTCTGGCATAAATGCACCTTTTCTACTTCATACAAAGCAATCTGGACCACATAGTGGGTGGTTAGCGGGTGGGAGGATTGTGTGTGTATGGGGGGGGGGGGGGGGGGGGAAGACACAGGGGAACTTCTTTCTCTTTCCATTCTTTTTTTTTTTTTTTTTTTGTCTTTTTCAGCTCCTTTCACTAAAAAAAAAAAACAAAAAACAATAGACTACTGTTCTCTTTTTTTTTCTTCTCTTTTCTTCACAACAAACAATCGTTTTCAGTCTGCACACATAATAAGTATATTTATATTACTATTTGAATGTCCAAGTCCTCATCCTCTTCATCAAACAATGTCCTGCTGCATGAATTTGGCACTACTGATTCTCCGAGCATCTTGCATTCCTTCTGCCGAGGTCATCAACTGTGCCATGCGGAGGTCGCCGTGGCCGCGTGAGGAGAGGCTACTACTCGGCGAAAAGCTCACGTCTTGAGCGTCGCGGGTAGTAATTCCGGATCCCATCATCGGAGGATCGGAAGGATTCAAAAATCAGAACTTGGCTGTTTTTTTTTTTTTTTTAGTGATTCAACGGTCCCCAGGCTTCTGGGGTAGGGAAGCTGGACGGCTAGCTTTCTCGGATAAAGACGAATATATTAAAAACTTTGAAGGCCCCGTATGTGCATTATGCATATAAAGAACCTTTGGCAGTTAAAAATGAGGTGAAGAATAAGTGGAAACACTCCTGCCGCCACGGGCAAAAATTTCCGAATTCCAAATTTCTACCCATAAAATTTTTCTCACCAAACTGGGTACAAACTTAAAGCTGAGATAATCCTACTTTTTCAGATTTGAATAGGTACAAGGTATACCTAATAATCTGTCTTCAGCCTCGTGACGGATCCATGCAGTCATGTCCACATACGAACACACAAAGAGAAGAATTAAGAGATTAGCTGAACAAAGTTCTTTCTAAACCTGAACGTTATCATTTCTGATTTACTGGAAAGATTATAAAATGTTAAAGAAACGAGACGCATACTTGATTACTCATTCTGAGTTGATTGGATTATAGCTGCTAATTTATGTGTTAGGAAACAAAGACATTGTAAAACTGCACCAGATATACTATGACTGAATCTGCAACGCATACCGTTCAGCATTATGAAAACAGACCGGGAAATTAAAAACGAGAGGTCAGTTAGATAGTTGTCTTTCCAAATTTGAGTCCATTGCTTATGACTATCGCAAAGATTATAAAATATTAAAGAAAGGAGAGATATACTCGGTCTGAATTGACTGGATTATAATGCTGTTCTGGTACGTAAGGGTAAAAAAGACACACGTCAAATGTACTATGACTGACTTTTCCAAGCGTAAATTTTAAGCATCGCATCGTGAAAGCAGTTTCATAACAAAGTCAAGTACACATAACAGGTCGGATAATAAGAGATCTCTTGGCCAGAATTCTTTCCAGAGCTGAAATCTACCACTCGTGAATATAGACCATCACAGCAAAGAGATCCGTATTCAATAGGGATAGATTGGAAATGTAGCTGCAGTATTTGTATGTTCGGGGGAAAAAAAGACATCTTAAAACCCAAACCAAAGTTAAATGCACCATAACCAAACCTACAAATAATAAAATAATTCGAAATGTGTAAAACTGATGCTTCCTCACAGCAGACTTGTAACAAATCTATGTACACACAAAAGGTGAGATAATTGAAATAAGAGATCAGTAAAGTTGGATAGGATTCTTTCTAAATTTGAATGAATTCCAAGTACAAACATTTCCACTAGTAAGTCTTGTTGGGTGCAGTTTCTGCTTTCCTCTCGGTTGTAGATCTCACTCTGTGTTGTCAGGACATATTTCAGTGGGCCAGTGTTCGTTTCCCGGATTGTCATGGGATCTCTCAGTGAGCTTCTTAAGTCTCACAAAAGGCAAAGCTATCAAGCCAAGGCGTAAATTAAAGAATAGGTATCGCATCCCAAACAGTCAGTGAGGAAAATACACAGAAATTTCACAAACCCTCATAAAATCCTAAGCTCATTCCTGACAGCGTCATCAGCAGTGTGAAAGAAATCACGCTGCGGTTTGGTCGCCCTGCTTATTTTTTCTGGCCCGGGACTCAAATATTTATCTTGGAATCGTAAACTTTTTTAATAAGATGTTTTCTGAAAACTCCCAGTAGGAATTGTCCAATCGTAATCCTCGTCTCCAAAAGATAATGTATTCATTTCATCTCCGTGGCTCTTTCTCCGCGTGAATGGATGACGATCTAATATGCTGCCCTATTGGTGAATAGCCTTCTTCTATCTTTTCTCTCCTTTTCTTTGTATGTGTGTATAACGTCAAACCGTGATGCTTTTGAGAACATAAATAATAGCTCACCACATCGGTACATGTCAGGGAATAGGATACCCACTATGATTAATCTTAGGGGGCCCAAAAATGAGATAAATGGTATTAAGTGCCCGTATTGTCAGGCAGCTATGTAATTACTGTTCAAGAAAAATGCATTTTTCTTAAGACGAGATTTTGGGGCCGTTGTTGCTGTGCCCTGCTGTCTACCTGTGCGCTACATCGCCAACAACACTACCCGCTGAATAGACTCAAGGATTAAGTTAATCTGCTAACAAGTGCGGGGATGATGAATAGATTCGTTTTCTCTTATATGCATTTCCTGGTTTTCTATTTTGAAAGAGATCAACACTGGTTTGCAGGCATTTTTTTTTCTTACCTTTTTCAAATCTTCATACCCCCTTCTCCCTGTCCGGCCTGTTCCCATTTTGCTTCTCTCCATCTCTGTCTCTCATCCTTTCTCTTTACAAACATTCAGAGACAGTTCTACGTGTAGGGCGAAGGGCGGAGATTTGAAGTTTATTTTGTGGCAAAGATGTTTTTGTTCCGTTCTTGCTCTGTATCTGTGCCAACATCTGAATGTGCCCATTCTAAAAGTCACACATAAGTTTGACCTCAAGGAAGCAGGAGGAGATGGGGAGACAGGTGACAGGTAAAAAACTGCTTGAGAGGAAAGAGGAACCGGAAAAGAGAGAGGAGGGAGGGGAGAAGAGAGAGACAGAAAGAAAGAGAGGAAGAAAGGAAAAGGGACACATAAAAGAGAAAGTATAGGATGAACGAAGAGTGAGTGATTGAGTCAGAGAGAGAGAGAGAGAAAGAGAGGTATAAGACAAGGGAAAAAAAAAGAAAGAAGCGGGAAAGTGGAGAGGAGGCGTAGAGAGAGAGAGAGAGAAAGGAAGACAGGAGAAAGCATAGAAGAAAAAAGGGATAAAAGAGAGAGGGTTTATGTATCAGATTATCTAGAAGAGAAAACTGGAGAAAACCTTCGGTAAGGCCATAGAGTTAAACAGATATGACATTGCCAAAGTCAACGCCAATTTACCGACTCAAGTCTCATTTTCCTGTAAAGGTCAAAACAACTTCTCTGCTGCCGATAGATGACGATTCACAGATCAATGTCGTGTTCACGTGTAGATTGAAACTTGTGTTGGTCAAAGTAGTAAAAGTCGCTGCACCGATAGTAATACAGTTCAGGGCTGAGACATTAACGACAAAACTTTGCTGTACCATGAACTTGTTATATACTTTTGTCTTTTCAAAAGTAGTAGTGAGATATAGAATTAGTTATAGGCAGTTAGAACAAAACAATGGACTTCAACATTCCTTTCTTTTTTGGTCAAACAACAGTGACCTCTTCCCGACCTGATATTCCATATTTGGAAACGGATAGTATGCCACAGGCATGGAATAATGATCATTTCGCCCACAACGAACTGATCTCAAAACAAACAAACAAACAAAAAAGTTCAATGACAATTTTAAATTTTTGTAAACACAAGGCACATGTTCAGGACAAGGACACTGATTCAGCCTCCGTGTTCTACGTAGATTTTGTCATTGAATAACCAGAGAGGTACCACTGAATCTGTCGGTATGTTCTGGCTACTTCCTGTTACGCCTCTGTGCATCAATTTGACACAAGCTTTAAAACAAAACAAACAAAAAGCGCTATTATATACCAAGATATACATGTTGTTTTGCCAGAACAGTACATTGAGTGTACGACATTCCTTTGATACTGTGTCTCACATCATCTTTTCCGAGTGACGAATCCATGGCGCAGATTTCCATGGGTTTCAGTGAGATTAGAAGCAACCCTTGTCCACCATATCAATTTTAGGTATGACAAAAAGTCTTAGATAATATGGAGTCTCTATTTCCCGTTGACTCACTTTATCAGCGATCATATACATATTTTCAAAATCTATTTACGTTAACACCTCGGGTCTCATTCTTGCTTTATGATATCTTTTCAGATATATTGTGAAATATATAACAAGGAAAAAAAATGCTCGATTCTCAAATCGTGATTCTTATCTTGTACTTCTTACATCTATTGCGTTAGGTCATTATTTCCTATCCTGGCGAAATAAAAACTAGTTCAAAGCGAACGTTACTGTTTGGATCTAGTTGTGCTTACTCGGACGTTTTATGGTTCCAATCTTTGACTACATCTGAACATCCTGCATGTACCCTGGCCTTATGTTCGCCTCTCCATGTCTATCTCCCCATCAGGCACGTGTGACAACCGTCTGGCATATTAAGCAGTCAAATTATCAAGCTCAAATTCGAATTTAAACTGCTCGTAACGAGCAAACACTGCGATAAGCTAGGGACACCCCGCTGTAGTTTTCGCTCTTCTAAACGGACATTTAATTCAGATTTCTGATAACATTCTCTCGGCGATGTTTCAGATTTAAACATACGCACTCACTCATACACATGTGTACATTTAAACAGATCAGGAACCAAGAAGAAGAGTTACAAACGCATATCTAGATGCTGATGGCTTTCTTGGTGTCATAAAGACAATGAAAATGCCCCAACTGTGAAATTGGGGAGTTTATTCTCCAAAGTTCTTGATAAGCGAGTTATTTTGACAGTGCTAATATTTTTTCCTACGCCTAAGGTATCAGCTTTTCAGATGAGTTCGCATGATACAGAATATTATTATGTAGGGATGGGTAAAGAAATGACGAACAGAATGAGAGATATGCAAGTGAATGATGGAATGGGAGAAAAGAGTAGAAGACAAAGGCAAATAAAAAAAGAGAAAGAAATGGCGAGAATAAGAAAGAAAAATTTGGAAATTGAATGCAAGAAAGTATGAAAGTGTGAAAGGAAAGAAAGAAAGTAAGAAAGTGAAGAAATAAACAAAACAAAGGAAGACAGGCAAAAGAAAAAAAAAGAAAAAACTCAAAAGAAAGAAAGATTACAGAATTAAAGGAAGAAAAGAAAGAAGACAGAGAGAGACACACACACACAAAGAAGGAAAGAAATAAGAAGAAAAATAAAAGAAAGAGAGAAAGGATGGCTGAATGAATGAATGAAAGAATTAACGGAGCAAAGAAAGAAAGAAAGAACAAAAGAAAGAGAGAAAGGAAGAAAGAAAAAGAAAGAAAGAGAGAGAGAAAGAAAGAAAGGTAATGAAATGAAACTGCAAATAAAAATGCAGTTAAAACAGAACGAAAAGAAAACAAGACTGGCAAAATTGAAGGAAGAAAGAAAAGAGGGAAAAGAAAACAAACAAGGGAGGAACAGCAGACAGAGGATGTCTGTGTTAAACTGATGTAGATAAGAACAGTGAGCATTCCAGATGGCATGGCAAGTTTAAGTGAGAGTGAAAGATTATGAAGTTTAATGTATTGTAAATATTGCTATCATATTTATGACCAGATATATCCTGTTTATGACCAAACACCTGAGAGATAAAGAAATGGCGGTCGTTGAGGTGGTGTGAAAAATAGAAAACTATAAATTCCACAGATGTTCCCTGCTAAATGTAATTCCTTTCCAACATTGAAAGAACTAATGGTTGAGGAATGGAGACTGTACTGCAATAAAATCACATTGTTTAGATAAATGTATTTATGTGTTCTTCAAGACAACTGCTAGGGATTTTTTTTAATTCTGAGAGTGGAATTCTGAAAGCTCATAGTAATTAGTTAACTAATTTCTTCGTTCATTTTTTTTACGCATCAGCTTCTTTCTTTCTTTCTTTCTTTCTTTCTTTCTTTCTTTCTTTCTTTCTTTCTTTATTTTATTACTTGCTAACTATTCAGTTATCATTTTTAAAAATATATTTATTCATTTCTTTATTCATGTGTCTGCTAATTTATTTAGTTAATTTTTTATGTATTTATTTTATTATTCAATTATATATCCATGTATCTTCAATCTATATAGTTTATTTATGTATTCGCTTATTAAATTTGATCTGAGGGATTCAGAAGGCACTGTACTGTATGTGCATTGAAACAGCTCAGTTCCTACACTTCATCTTAATATACACATGTATGAGTTAACGAATCATGCAAAATAATGTTACAGCTAGTACTTCGATTGTCATGTTATCGCGCTGAATGTTATATACGTTCGCTTGCTGTATAGCTGTCTTGCGGGGGGAGGGGGGGGGGGGAGGGGGGAGGTTGTTTGCTCAAAATTATTGTTTTTGCCTTTGAATTCTCGGTATGTAAGCATAGCAGAAACAGTTTGAGCACTGTGCATATAAACATTAACAAAGAGAATGTGAAAGAGAAACAGAGAGAGGGAGAAAAGACAAAGATCACACTGAGGGCAGGTGGGAGGAGATAAGGATGATGCGAGAATAGACAGGAGGGGAGGGAGAGGAGTACGAGAATGTGCTAGAAAAGGATATAATTAGATGAGAGAAAGAGGGACATACAGACAGACATATTTACCGTGAGAACAAGAGGGATACAGAGAGGCCAGGAGAGAGAGCACACAGACAGACAAACAGACAGACAGACAGAAGGACAGACAGACAAGCAGAGAGACAGACAGACAAGAACAGACAGACAGAGAGACAGATAGACAAGCAGGCAGACAGACAGGCAGGCAGGAAGGAGACAGACAGACAGACAGACAGACAGATAGACAGGCAGGCAGGCAGGCAGACAGACAGACAGACGGACAGACAGACAGACGGATAGACAGACAGACAGACAGACAGACAGACAGACAGACAGACAGACAGACAGACAGACAG
>JBCEWB010353643.1:0-21320 GCA_039654565.1 Peronia peronii
TCTTTCTGTTACCTATTGCCGGGATTCAGCTCTATCTACCAGCTTTCTCACAATCTTATTCTAAGAAAAAAAAATCATTGACTATTGAAAGATCCTGTACTAAGATGCAGCCGCACCTATTATGTGACATTTTGATAAAACTGGATCCGATAAAACCTGTCGACAAGCTGAGAAGTATCACAGCGATGCGACGGGCACAGCAGGGAAAGGCCTGACTGTATAAATCCGGGATACGCACTATAAAGAGCATTTCACCTGTTGTATATATACGTGCGGCGCACTTGTAGGGTTAAGAAGAAAACAGTATATGTGTGAAGTTTTTGCTATACCACATTCTCTTCTCCCACTCATCCTCTCTCTCTCTCTCCCTCCTCACTTCTCCATCTATTTTTTCACTCATTTTTGTGCAGTGTTTCTTTTTTGGTTCATTCATCCTCTTTCTTTCTCTCTCAATTTCTCTTTCTCTTACTCCCTCTGTTCCGTTTCCCCCCTCCCTCATCCTCTGTTTTATTATTCTCCAATTTCTCTTCTCTCTCAAACTGTCTTCCATGTCTATATACAATACAAAGAAAAAGGAACAATCACTGATAAAAAAATATATTACATGTAAATACATGAAGAAACAAGTTGCTCTAGTGGAATGTAAAAGCACTTGATTTAATTTTTGCACTCATTATTTATGTATTCATTGAACTTTATAGATTGCACAAATTTCATTCTATTTTCCATATTATTTTTATGAAAGGGGAAACCAAAAAATGCTTCATTTTGCAATTAGAATAACAAAAAAAAATCATGTGAAATTAAAAGCAGGTGACAAATATAAATAATTAAAGTGTCCATAGTAAAATTTAAAGTGGAGGGTAGTTGAATTGTTCATGCCTTTATAATTAGAAGCTAAAAAGATGACATTAAATCAACCAGTTTTCAATCATGAGGAATATAATTTGGACGGAGTGCAGAATATGAGTGAAACTTATGAAACACAAGGGGGGGGAAGGGGGGAGGGCTGTTTTGTAAGTACAGATATGAATTATATAGCTGAATTTGAAATTTGCTTTATTATATATCATCACCACTCTACAACAATGGCTCTATGACAAGTCACTTGTGACAAAATGCAACTGATGCTTCATCACATTCCTCAGCATGACAGCTTTCAAGTAACGCTTTTGAAAAAAAAGAAAGAAAGAAATCCATTGATTTATGTATTGATTCAATAGATTCATAAAGGCATACTTCATCTAGTCATTTGATACTACAAATATTTTTTTCTCCATGTTTCAAAAGCTCTGAAAATGACTATGCAATCATCATACAGCAGTGAGGATATATAGGTTACAGATGCAAAATTATTCTTTTATGTTAAAAATGTCTATGTACAAGCAAGAACGAGAATGTACTCTAGAATAAAGCTCAATAGTTCTTTGAGGGGGGGAGGGGGGGGGGGGAGGGGAGAGAAGGAGGGTTGTTGCAACTTTCTGTGATGTAAGTGATACATAAATCAAAACATATATATATATATGTGTACATTAATTAATTAACAAATCAAACATATATTGGCAAGTTACATAGCAATAAAAATTATACAAAATTTGACGACTAGATTATTTTTTTTCTCATACAACTGTTTCAAAATGATGAATAAAAATGTTTCAATTTTTCATTTCTCCATACATTTATTGATCCTACGATTATAAGGGGCAGTTGTGGATTTCTACTTAAAAATAGAAAACTTAAGCCTGATATGCATGCCAAGTTGAATTTTTATATGGTAAAATTATCAACTGCAGGGTTTATGAAAATTTTTTCTGAGGTATTCTTTTCTTTGAATAGTATAATTGGCTTTGATCAACCCATTAGTGAAAATTGTGTAAAAAATGTATGTGATTCATAACATCAAACTGCTATAAAAGTGAAATCAGTTCAGTTCATCGGCTTCAGGTTTGCAAAATGAGAAAAGTCAAGAAACAGCATTCTTGGATTCAATACAATTGGCAAAAAAAATTTATCACATTGAATGTTATCTGGAATGCTGGATTCTGAATGCTGATGTCACAAAATTTGCCATGAAGCACAAGAAACCTCAACAAAATTAGGTTCTTCCCTCAAAAAGTGTATTGTTCAAATATCACTGCCACAGTCTTGAGAAAATTGCAATTCGACCCATAAAACCCAAAATGTCTTTAAGTCACAAAAAGTGAAGAAGGGCAGTGTCAGTATTGAGAATCATGTTCATCATCACAGAAAGATGTCTTCACTCTAAACAGTTGCTTTTCATAGAAAAGTGTCTTCAATCTAAACAACTGCTTTTCACAGAGAAGTGTCTTCACTCTTAACAATTGCATTTCGCAGAAAAGTATCTACACTCGAAATAACTGCGTTTCACAGAAAAGTGTCTTCATGCTTAACAATTGCATTTTTCTCGAAACAATGGCAATGGCACATAAGACATATAACCATTCAGTGACTGAGCTATAATATTATCAACATTATCACAAATACACATACCTAGGGCAAGATCTGTGGCTTGACTTGGTGTGAAAATAAAACGGGTATAACAGCTCCAAGGTGATATCAGTAAGAAATGTTTGTTCTCCAACAAATGTACGAAGATGTATTTATTTTTACCCAGGTAAACATCAACATTGGAATGTGTATTGCAATACAGAAAGACGATGATCCATGACTTAAAACATGTCAAACGTCCTAAGCAATTTAGGTGTCCTGAAAATTTCACATTCATCATTATCTTCCTTGAATGATGTAAAGCTAAACTATAGGTATAAAATATATGAATGTTTGAAACATTAACCACCACCATGCTTACTACTGTGCATTGTAAATCAGTTCTTTGGTTATAATCTCAATTCTTTGAGACTGAACCATTGAATATATCTGGCATATAAAATACTCATTTGGAGCACAAGATAAGGGAACATGGAAGAGGACGGATGGACTACAAAGCAGGATTTAAATGGAAAGGCATATTAACATTCTCTCAGCCAATTGTTTTGGTTTTTTTGCTTGCAACAGTTACAAGGCTGGAAAAAAAAAGTTATATGCAAATTACATTTCAATTATCAACCAACAAGTGCAGCATATTACATGAGATATTTTCTATTTACTGCAATTTTTTTTTTCATGACAACAAGGTTAATTATTGATTTAGTTTATATGATTAAAATACATGAAATGATTTAGCATCGACTTGACTTAACTCATTTGCTTCAGCAAGCCGATCAGTCAGCTCACAAGAATGTCAGATGCTATGGAAAGCCAACTCGTACACATGCCTTTGTTTAGCGCATTCATTTTCCTTTATTTTGATATATAACAAGATGCATTTCAAACATGGGTTGAGAGCGTATCAAGCAAATATTCACATCACCTCTGAGCAGATAAAAACCTATACTGGAAACTACCGTTCACATAGTAAAAACCTCCTGTAGCGAATGAGTTAAGGCAGAGGTGAAAGACAGTCTATCATTTACAAGCTCATGAAACAGGAAATGTGAGATCATTTGTCTTGTCATAATCTGTTATGAAATATTCATGTTCCTGGTTTATTTTCTTTAAATTCCATATCACTAGAATATGCTTACAGTTTCAAACATTCAAGACCCAAATAAGTGACTGAAATGTACAAGTTTTCATCCATCAAGCCAAAGTAATTCTGATCAATTCAAAATGAAAACAAAAAATATAAACAATGATGCTCAAGTAGCACCAACTGTTTATCAAAATTAGGCACCAAAAGCTCAAATCAGCATACAGCAAAGAAAAGTGGTTTAAAGTGTTAATAAGGCATTGTATCTTGCAAATATTTTGTTTAACATGGTATTTTTGTTTCTGTATCTCAAGATAAATGGACTTCATTAAAGTTTGATACTCAAGGGTCATGTAACCACTTCACAGATAAAATATTCAACCAGCTGCACTAACCTTTCTCATCCTGTTCATAACTGAGTACAACTATTCTAGTTAGTCACAAAACATTACACTTGTGACAGCACCTTCTCTGATAAGGTATATTACAGTAACCATAATCATGTTACACAAGGCAATTGTTAAGTCAAAGACTAAAAGTTAAAGTTAAGCACCCACAAGAAATGCAAAGCAATTAATGACAAAATTTTGCATGAAATCCATCTGATTTTATCACATCTAAAACTGAAACCATGATGACATAAAAAAGCAACAGATCTGACATCTGAATTTTGTTAATTTAATTGTTCAGTAGCTAATACAAACATATATTAGATGATTTAATTTATCTGGGTTTTGGAGAAGGGCATTTGGTCATGCAAGAGAACCTCTGGTCATCTTCACTTCATTTCTATGTTTATTTAACTGCAATTCTGTTAGATCTCAATATATCTTTTTAAAAAAAACAGCATCATGAATTCTAGGTTAGGTGTAACAACCTATAGGTTCCTTTTTAACAATAATATCATTTTTGTGTGTGTAAAAACTCATATGTCTGAATTGAAAGATGATACAAGTCATGGTTTCTGTCAACAAATAGAAAATGAATGGCAAAAAAGGGATCTCAGCATTAAACATTTGTGAAATAAAATGCTGCAAAAAGGCATATTCTCAATAATTGCACAGTGATTATCACTCAATAAGTATGGAATGCAAAAATTATTTGGGCAATGATTTATATACATGTATTACTAAAACAAGTTTCCTGCAAGACATTAATGTTATTGCTTTCAGGACAAAGTAGTGGAAACAATCAGCCTCTGCATTCATGATTCATTTTCATTTGTACATGATCTCTGAGCAACGAAGGCGTTTCAGATGTAAAACTTTTGTTTAGCAATTCTACATTTCTATTTCTTCAAGCATATGATTGTCTGTTACTTAAGATTGTCTATTACTGTTTCACAACAAATTTCAGAAAAAACAATTAGCCATCACCTGGGTCTGGCAAGAAAATATAAATGGGCAGGTAACTATTGTACAATTGTGTAACTGTAATGAAAAAAGCATGCACAGCCTGCACAGTGTATAACCAAAAAAGAAACTGTCATTTTGAGCAGTTTTGAAAAGAACTACAATCAGACATACTAAAACATTAAACAGGTAAGTATAACTGTTATACACTGCTGCTTTCTAAGAACAACCAAGTTTATCAATTTCCTTTCAAAGTAACAAAAAAGATCATATTTAACAAAATTCCATCCATCACTGATGTGATATGATTGTCAGTTTATTGAATAGAGATGTCTCATATTCCTTTCATGTCAGCACAAAATTTCAGCTCAAAAGGGCTTGCCACCCTCTGGGATGTCTGAATGAAACACCCTGTTCCTGTATATAGGGAAGATGATTTCACTTACTATGATGAGTGTTGTTGAAGAATTCAAGACTTTTCAAGACACATGAGCACAACAGACAAAATATGCCCATTTAGTCAGTTTTTTACTTATCTTCTTACTCTCAGAAAAAAGTTCTCATTCATATCATTGAACACAGTAATTTTTTAATTGTTGATCACGCTATGTTTTATTAAGATGACCCTGCAAGTTAAACCTATTATGAAATTTCATTTTGGTTTTACAAATCACCATGAGCATTTAAATGCTGTTCTTACAATAACTTTTTTTTGTTTATGATGAGAAGAGATTTTTTTGCAAGAGATAATTTCTATATATCATATTTACGACATGCTGTACTGGTACAGATAATATAGTTCTTATCTAATGAAATCTATTGTCCTCTTCCTTTGTCATTAGTTTCTTACAAAAACCAAGAGAATTTTTACAAAAATATTCCGAAATTGCAGTCCATCAATTCAAATTTACAAGAAGAATATAAAATATTTATATTGCACCGTTTCATATGACACATCACCTGCCTGCAAAGCAAAACGTGAAACTTACTTGAAAAAGTGAGGAGACTCTTTCCCATCAGGTTTCTTCTTTGGAGATCTGTGAAAATATAATACAGTTGTATTGTACTGTAAGTCACTAATGCAAACATCCAACACTCTTATGATTTCAGTGGTCAGACGCAATAAAATTAAACATCTGCAACACAGTGTATCATTTTCAAAAGAAATCTTCACAGTTTTCTGTTTTTTACTCACTAAAACTTCACTGAGTAATTTTGAGTCATTCAGTAAGCGTAATGTTCATGACTGTATAATTAGATGAGCATTGACTTAAAGACCTGTTTCAACTACTGATTCTGATAACACAGAGGTACAAAATCTTTTATTTTATATGCTTCCATATATAGTTGTCAAAGGGGGGATTCAGCTTGCCCTTCCATTTCCCTCACTACACCCCACTGCGTACATTGTTTCACTATTCACTGGATAGCTAATACTAAACTTGACCCAGGAATCAAATATTTTCCTAGTCAACTTCAGAGATGCTGTCATACTTAACACCAGGTTGTTTTTTTTCTGCCTGGCCCCATAACATACAGAATCATGGGGACACTGTCAGAGAGACTTCCACACCAGCTGTCTCCATTTCTCTTCGAGTCATCAATGTTTACAAATACCAATCATCATTATGTTTTGCAAGTTCAGATTTAGCCTCCAACTACTCCTATCTCACTGTGATAGCTGTGCTGCTAAGTATGTAAAATAAGTTGATTAAAATGTCACTTGATTTGTAGAAATATTATTTCACAGAGTAAACATTTGAATGAAATATGCAAATTTAAATGCTTCATTGTTGGAACAAAAATGGCATATTGCAAGACTATTTGCAAAAGAAAGCATACTTTGAGTCTTTTCCAGTCGACATGCGCATTTTACGGAAATGCTTTGTCAGAGTCAGCGATGCACAAGATGTTGCGAGCAGAAAGAAAACTGCCCAGCCCATGGCACACCACCAGCCACACTGCACAGAGTACAGGACTAAATGATAAATTACTTACGAAATAACATAAATAGTACAATAAACCACAACATGCAGTATTAACAAAATAGCTTCTGTCAATATTTTTAAACAGAATTAAATCAGTTTCTCTGAAATTCAGTGAAAAGGATAGCCCATCTACAAGATGAATTTTTATCACTTTACAGTCCACAAAAAAAATGTTAATTTTAATTTGTTATGAATGAGGCAAAAAAGGTCTTTCATTATAAGGAAAAGTATGCTACTTCAAATTTTGCAGGGTCTCAGTGCATTCATTTTAATCAACAGTTTTCCCAATTATCAATTCAGAGATTCTTTCAACCTTAAAAAATAAAACTTTGAAAAGTGACAAAAAGGCCATTTATTTCTAGGCCAGGACATACAATAAATATAGCAAGCCATCTGTGAGGATTGCTACCCATTTTTCAATCAGGAAGATTTTTGTTTGTCCATTCACAGTCAAACGAAAATAAAGAGCTCCTTCTATTCATAATCCAATTCAGGATTATATACAAGATTTCAGTGAAAAAAAAGAACAGATTTTGATTTCCAACAAAGTTAATGATAGAAATAATTTATCATGCCTGCTTACATTAACATCTTTTAATTCACTTCCATTATAGACAAACATTTTATGACGACAACTATTTTGGAAGTATTATATCTGCAAAATTAGCAGTTCTTAAATGAGGACACTTATGTGTTTTCCCATGGACTTTTTTTTTCCACATCTCTCTCTCTAATGACTGAAAGAGTCATTTCCGACATCATATTTCCATTTAGAGCTCACCAAAGCTCCAATGGTGATATCACAGATACTGTAGACAATGATATCATTGTACATGTTCCACAGTGGTGTACACACTCCAAGCTTAGTTTTTATCTGAAAAACATTGTAGCAGACCCCAATTCACTTTGATAGGCAAATTATCAAACTGTATTTCAATATGTCAGTGAGGAGACATATGGATACTAAATAAAAATTGTAAACTTTATTATAAAGATAAACTTGAACCCATAATAAATAGACAAGAAACTGAATCTTATTCCTGATTTACGTAAATTATATATCACACAAACATAATCTATTTGAAACAAATGTTGGAGAGACAAATATGTGTTAATTTTGAGGGGAAAAAAAAACAGATGCTTTTATTTTATGATTGATTGTTGCCAGTCAGAATGGAGTTATAACTGTTTTTCTACTAGTTTCAGAAAACGTAAGTATAACATTCTACTTCTCTCATTCCTATAACTCTCACTGATGCTTAACTGTTTCTTTGGCAAAAGATATACATAGGTCAATTCATGATTATGCCATTTATTAGTGAACCATAGAGCAATCTGCTATGAAGAAAATCTGATAATCTTTCTCAACATTCCCAGCAATATTTGTCTGTGATTAGGTTTAGTTTCGTTGTGACTACATGGTTTTGCAAAAACATTTATTCTTTTATCCTTGACATGCTAGCTATCCATCTTTCTTTTCTGAGGCTATCAAATATAATTTCTGAGTGTTCAATGTTGACTCATGATAAGAATACCATTTACCTTTGCCAATTTATTCCGGCCAAAAGAAGGTTCTTTTATGTGGTGAAATTTTACATTATTGCATTCTGAAGATTAAAATTCTTTTTAATGCACTTACATTATTCTCTATGTCATTTATAAAAGTGTCCAGTATGGTGGTTAGTCTGTTGGCATAGACTGATATTGACTGTAGATAGAATAATAAAAAGTTTATACATTTCATTTTTCAACCTCCAGCGGAAGTTATCTCAGTAACAAACAACGTTCACAATTTTGTTTCATAAATTTTAAATCTCAAGTTTTTATGTTTCAATGTATTTTTTGTTAAATACTGAAGTCATTATGCCACAATTATTTATGACATTTATTCCTAACATAAAAAAAAACACCAGTATGTGAGTGGAAACACCTACTGTATGAACAGATTTCATAGATAATAATAACAATATACATCTTCTTTACAATTACATATATGCAAAATTTTTGACATCTAAACACTAAAAGCGTATGCTTTTCTCAGCTTAGTAAAGAAATCTGTAAATAGAGAACTATATGCATTTGCACTCACAAAAAAAATGTAAAAATGCTTGATTAAATATGCCACACATCAAGGCTGCTATTTGATAATTAAATTTACACAAAATTTGATACAACTGAAGTGAGGGGATCTGTCACCTCATAGTTGCATTAATGATGAATAGATGCATAATGCTTTTTATAAAATATCCATCGCATTTGTTCAACATCCTAGCAGCAAACAATCTGCAAAGAGTTGCTCTTACATCTTGGAAGGCAGTAGCAGTTTGGGAGGATAAGTTCTGTTGAACTTCTGACAGTCCTTGTTCCAACGTCTCACATCTCACTGTCAACTGTAGATATTTATAACAATTACCTGCATAACCAAAACATTCATTTTCATCTTCTTTTAATGAAGTTATCTTCTTTTCTCTCAATCTTTCTGGTTTTGTTCATTAAGTTATCATTTTTATTGTGGTTTAAAAATTTATTATGCGCTAAACTTTCCAAATAGCTAATACAAGAATATTGCTCCAACATCTCACATCTTGCTGTCCACTGCAGAAATATCTGTTTAGCTCTTATCAGTCAAGTTATTTGCTTGTTCATCAATCTTCCTGATTAGTTTACCTTGGCATTTGTTGTTGTTGTCGTTGTTGTTTTGTACTTTCACATTTATTATATGTTAAATTTTCAAATTAGATAATACAAGCTGATTTATTAGTCCGTCAAACAAATTTATTTCATTCATTTTCAGTCTATTTCTCTCGACTTTCCATGCTTCATTTGTTTTCATCACTCTCACACTGAATGCATTTGTTTCATTTAATTTCTCTGAATAGTCTTAAATATTTTCTCTTTCTTTTTCTCCCACTAAACTTCTTTCATTACTGTTCACTATTCTTTTTCTGTTTACAAGAAAGAAGTATTCATACATTGTTATTCATTGGCTGTCTGGTAATTTGTTGTATTCCACTCAGGGCAGTTTGAACAGCATTCTGAAAGAAAAATTTGAATACAAAAAGGAGAATGTTCATTGTCAGTATCTTATCACTGAATACATTCTCATGCTGCTTATTTAATTATATATACTGCAGCATTATTTTGGGGCTAAAAATGCAGATTCTCAATAAACATGATATCACAGACCACCATGCGGTGAATCAGTTCTCTTTCATCTAACTTAAGAATGACTAAGAGACATAACCAATGACTGCAGTGCAATAAAAAAGCCACATTTGTCTCTCCTAAATAACATGTCGCACTTAACATTCCAGATGAAATTGATACACAATTGTTTTTTAAAAATCCAAAGTTAATTTTTTATTGGAACATTTTCCTCCACACCCAGAAACTCACCACCTCATGAAAATCATATTTTATAAATACTATGAATAAGGAAAAATCTAAATAAATTTTATGATTAAAGACAGGCATTTCTTGGCTTCTATGGCATTTCATTTCATAAATCTTGTATTTTTTTAATTTGCAAATTTCATAGACTCCTTCTCAAGCTCACATCTCAAGAGCAAAACAAGTAAGTAAAATTGATCTCCACATCAGTGAAAGGGGTAAAACTTACTACAGATTTCTCCAAAGGTGCTCCTGTATTGTTGAGATAGTGGTGAAACTGCTCACTAATATTCTGAGCTTTTAGCTGTAACAGAAACATCTTATAATGTTGATTTTACAAATCATAATTCAGTTATCTACAATGGCATAGAGCTATTAACATATCACTGGAATTCCTATGATTACTCTCCAAATTTCTCATCGCAAAACATATCAGGATCAATTTCATGAATTTTTCAATATGGCAAATTAATAGTTCAGAATGTAAACAATGGAGAGAGGTTGCATAAAACATGAATTTTGATGGAGTATTAATGAACTCACTTTAATTCTGACGCTTTCGACCTCTTTGTGATCCACATGGCAAATATAAGTTGGTATTTTTCCTTATATGATAAAATGCCAAGATGCTGTTGTGATGAACAGCATACATCATACCTGTTGCAACCTGCAGAACCATAGTAATGAGCACTGCTAATCACTTATAGTCTGTTTGGGATACAAACAATAGATCACTTTTTCAAAAAAATTGTCCATGATGAAAAGCAACCTGACTTTGTGTCAAGCAGGGGCTCAAGTGCAGCCTCTGTACTGAATCTAAGGTATATACATCGTATTCTAGACCTAACACATTTGCAGATTTTATACCCACTTGATCAGATACGCTTATGTTGCCAAAGTTTGTTGAATTGATGAAATTGTCGAGCTCTGTGAGAAATACTCTGCTTTTATTTACTGGGTCAATCGACAGCTGCAGAAATAATAAAAAGATGAAATTGATTTGATTGACTATGACAAAGACTGAATTGCAAATTAACTCAAATGAACAATTGATGTAATGTTTGAAATTGGCTTGTCAAACTCTAGTGAGATGTCTTCTATATTACAAGGACAATCCATTATTTATTTAACAGTTATTTTGTATCAGGAGGTTTACAATTAGATTATATTTGTCAGATATATTGTAGTGTCTAACATTTCATGTTTATGTAACTATGTGTCATTCAAGTATTAATTCTCTCTTCACTTTTGTTGCAAGATTGTGTGACAACATTGTACTGTTCGACATTTTATTGTCATTCATGTCAGCTTCATGTCATTCAAGTATTATTTCTGCCTTCATATGTCTCACGGCCAGATGAAATGAGACGTAAGTCGCTGGGCTAGAACCGAGACATCGGGCTTTGAATGTGATGACGGGGGTCCAATATCAAAATTTTTTTATTGCAGAAATCGAAAGTGCATTCATTTCTGAACAAGACAGTTTCGGTCTTATATTACTTTATTAAAATCAGATTTTTGTGAGGTAGGTATGAAGATTTATATGTTTGACCGTTCATTTAAACTCAATTTTCTCAGAATTTTTATTATTGCTGGGGGGTCCCCCCTTGTCTCTTTAAATTGCAATATCTCTGAATAAAGCTAGCTCAAAACTTTTTTCACCACCTGAAAGGGTATGAAATGAGCTTTCACATGATACCAAAAACCCAATATGGTAAAAAATCGACATATGTCTCATTTTGAGTGGGTGCGAGACATATATAAGTTGAAAGGTTTTGTAATCTTTGTATTATGATAATGATGCCACTTTGTATGGAATAAGATGATGTAATATTAATCATTATTTAGCAGTATATTTAGATGGACTTTTTTAGCTTGAGGGAATCATAATGGTACATTTACTGAAAAAAGAATGCACACAAATCTATACTATAAATCTGCAACAAAACCCACAATAGGCTTATGGAATCGAAAACTGTTGAATGGATCCATACAAAATTTGGCATACAACATTGTTGCATATGGATCTGTGTTTCTATGTACATAAACCCAAAAAAAGCTTATTATCTTTGAAGTTATTCTAAAAATACAACAATGATTGAATAATAAACTCACGAGGGTGCTTGATCTGAATTGTACGTTCGATAGTATGATGCGTTCAAAACACATTTACTTTGAGTAACATTCAGTTTGATCAACCAAAATATCACCATCGAGGTATGCACGCTTTGCCATACATTTTAAGTCGCAGGGCTATATCTAAAAAATCTCCACGGAGGTCGTGGGTCCTCTTCTAGTAATATATAAAAAAGAAAAAAAAACAAGACGGCCAATTGCCACACTCAGTTATGAAAGTAGCTTTAGAGTTTTGTCCACGCCTCTCCCCTTATCTCCCCTCCCCCTCCCTCTCCCCCTATATCTCCTCCTCCCCTCCCAGTCCTCCACCCCCCCCGTGAAATGGAAAAATTATAGATTGAAAACAGGAGGAAAGAACTGTGCTACACATTAGCATGGAACTGCACTTTCTACATCAACTGAAATCCTGCCCAGTATATGTATCTTCATGATTTCAAATTCTCTGTGCACTGCCAAACTTTGACAAAATTACTCTGCAATAGGAAAAGTTATTTTGCATGAATCAAAATTTCTCATGGAATGGAATTTCATCATGTATCCCAAACTTTGTCTTTTGACTGATGTACCGTGGAATTATAGGCATCATAGTCTATTCTGCTGTCAAAGTTCTTAATCTGACCAGTAACATTCAGCAGTGGACCAGTGGTGATGTTCAGGCCCTTGAAGTTAACGTTCATATTTTCCAGTTGCTGGCTTATATTGAATCGCTGTGGATAAAGATATATTTGCTTTATTTAATATGTTGAAAATGGCTGACAGAATCCAGTACAACAACATATGAGCATATATTCTAGACCTTAATAACAAAATATATATGTGAGCATGCATTATGCATATTAAAACAACTAGTGAAGATACTTTTAAACTTTTTATTATTGTCTGTGTGATGTAAGTTTCTAAAAACTGGAAATTTTGGTTCAGTTATGACCATTTTCAAAGATACACTTAGAATGATATGGATCCTTCATCTCATAACTCTAGGATTTTGTTTGAAAACAGTTGATTTTATGATTTGGGGCATGTGTCAGGACATTTTTCTTTTTTTACCAGAGTTATGCTTAATACAGATGGTAGATAAAACAGGAAATCAAAGGTGGGCAAAATTAACCCTACTGCCTCATAGACTTGGAGATTGATAAAGGCAAAATAATAGCCTTTAAGTTTTAAGTGATGAAGTTATGAGTAAATGATAGGAACTCTTTCACTTTACATATGCAGTGGCAAATTTTACACTGATTAAATACACTTCTGGTGCAACTGATTCATTCATATCAGTGTCATATATATTATTTTGGTATATATTTTTCACAATAAAACAATTAAAAATGGTCAAATATTTAACCATATTTATTTGGACAAGGACTCATATTGTACCTTGCTGTAATCTGTTAAATCTGTCAGATTAAAAACACCTGCTTTTTCAAGCTGGAGAGCAGAATAAATTGCTGTGCCACTCTTACAAGCTCTGAAATGGACAAATACATAGGCACAATTTGAGTTTAAGATAACCACAAAGAACATGACAATACAAATCATTGATATACATTTACAGCCCTGAAGGTATTGGGGAGTGCTAATTCAATATGGTGCTCTTCTGAAATGAATGAATTGGCTTACTTAACCATTTCATTGCCATGCCAAATTTGCAGTCTCTGCGACACATCAATGATACAGTCAGTCTCCTTCACTCCATCCATCACTGCTAACTCCCCCAATCACACCCAGCCCCGCCCACTGTGCATGAGCCAACTGATATCCATACCCTACTTTCCCACAAGCAATCAGAAGTGTCGAATATCACTCAATGTTACTAATCATTATTTTATGAAGAAAGAGATTATATGTTGATTTGGGCTCTTATCACTATCTGCCAATCATCAGCTTGCAATGTCTGGGCAGTGGTTGGAGCGTCAGATCAAAGGGGAGGAAAGATAGTGTTGGTGGTGGGCTAACTGGATATATCTTGTATGTTCTACCACATATGGCAGAACTATTTTCACTGGTAGCGGTAAAGTGGTTAAGGTAAGCAAATAATGACATGTTCATCTCATAGTAATCAAATCGTTATGTATCCAACCAGATATGAAATGTTGCCTTAAGTAGAATTTACCATTAAACTACATTTTTCAGTGGTTTGAAAAAAAAAAATACCATCCTTCTCTGGAATCAAAGTTTCACATCTAAAAGAAGTTGCCATCAACAGAGATTTCAAAATATAGTGAAGATAAATGCTGTTTCTTTCACTACAAAACATAGACCACTTTTTATTCTAGTGACTTCATTTGAATAAGATTTATAAAAAAAAAAAGTAACTTTACAACAATAGAATAACAATAAAAATAGGAGAAACAAAAACAAAATGTACCCCATCAAGTCTGCAAGATTTAGGTTGACATTCTTGCCAGCAAAGATCTCATCCCCCAGCCAGGATCCATTTCCACTGTTTGAGCCAAACATCACATATTCATTCATGAGCTGTTGAAAAATTATGCAATAAACTGGCTACGGTATTTATTTTGCTTTTCAACCTCCTACAGGTGGTTATCTCATATATGCAGTAAACAGAAATGTTCATGTACATGCAAAGATGACAATAATATCCAGTGAGTAGTGAAAATACAAACCATCTTAAAACATTTCAGTTCTGGCATGTTGAATTTAATTTTTAAGAATTTGAAGATAATGATGTATTGTGAAGATATAAATTTTCAAAAGACAAAAAAAGAATGAGCACAATGCTTGAAAATCTACTGAAAAAAAATCAAATGCATTTTAGCACAAAAACAACAGTTAAATAAGTCAGAATTAATATTTTCTAGGCACAGTGGAATTTATTTTTTCCTTTTATATGAAGGCATTGAAGAAAGTCAGCAAATGTGCCTACCTTATCCACAATGCTCAAATCAGCTAGTGGCTGACAGACAAATTTCCGTCCCAAAGATCCTCCCACAAAGAGCACTGTAATTAATAGCATTGTCAGCCAGCAGAATATAAATGTAAAGCACAGACCACTGAAACAAAAAGAGAAGCAAACAATAATAATATATGGTATACACTGTATATTAAATGCAACAATAACAATCAAATTGTGAGATTAAAAAAAAAAAAAGCCTCATTTCAGTCTACTGGAAAAGAACTCTGGTTCACCCGCCTAGTTTACGAAGATATTTTTATATTTCACCACCATACTGTATCAATTGTAGTCGTTTTTCAGGTGAAGAGTCATAGAATTGACATTTTCAAAATCATTACATCAATTCAGGCACATATTGTGAGGTTCTAGCAGCCGAGACAAGCATTGTACCCCATCAACTATGGATCCTTAGCTCTCCCTGACTCCTTTTTATCAGTCCATAATGAAGTCCTTTCCTCCGCTGATGCATTTTAATAAAGTATGACGCTACTAAAGTATAATGCATTTTCTGACAGAATCATCAATCAGTATCTTAAAATAAGAAAACATGAATTTATTAGCAGACATTGTAGAGTTCTGTTTTCATAATCATTTTCATGTGATTATGATTACCAAAAACATTCTGTAAAATGCTCAATGGAAAAAAAAGACAAGAAAAAAGGCCTCATCATATTTGAGTGCAAAGTGTTCAGATATTGGGATACTGCTTGCTTGTGGGAAGAAGTATTTTTTATTTTTTTTTTTAAATTCATTATTATTAATATACAGGGTGTCCGTAAAATTACTATATAGTTAGCCGAAAACAACTCTGTGAAATAGGCATACTAAAAACAACCCTGTGAAAAAGAATTCTTGGAGGGATCTGTCTCTGGGGAAATTTACCTGGATGAATTGAAGACTGTCATTGTGCCTGCATTAAAGTGGATTT
Organism: Peronia peronii; assembly: GCA_039654565.1. NCBI lineage: Eukaryota > Metazoa > Mollusca > Gastropoda > Systellommatophora > Onchidiidae > Peronia > Peronia peronii. The sequence continues at coordinate 16,259 of JBCEWB010353643.1, forward strand.
TCATAACTTGCATTTTTAACAGGATGATCCCCAAAGTAACTGTAGGCTATATTAGCTTTATGGACACCCTATATTGTTTTTGTTTTTTTTCTTTTTCTTTTGATCATTTGGGCCCTCAAAAGCAAATGTTCATAAATTATGTCTGTCTGTAAGAGTGCAATCTAATAACTAGTATGTATGCCTGTATATGTGCATTTGTGACCATTTCCATGTCTCATTATGATTTAAACACACACCAGTCTATTAAAACTGAAATAACTTCATGTGCACATGTGAGATATCACTTAGAAATGATGTATGATGTTCAGGTGTTGAACATTTTCATTCTGACACTAGAACACAAACACAAACTTACGCCACCAACATATTCCCCCCATGATTGGACCAAGCTCCTCTCTCTGTGGGTGGGGTCTTAACACTGCTCCCACACAGTCCACAAACCAGGCCACATCCAAACAGAAGGGCTGTGAATAGCAAGACACAAGCCAGGCCAAGACCACCATACCATCTGAGGAAATGTATGTACCTCAATGTAATTTGATGATACTTTGTTTTTTAACACATATATATCCTGTTCACTCATGACTGAAGTTTTCGATGTATTGTTTTATGGATAGTTAATATATAGAAAATAGCAATAATTAACTTCTCACTGTTCATTCAAGTGGATCTCAGTAGTTAAAACAAAATTTGCGGGGAATGGAAATTATTTCGTTCTGTCGCTAGTTTGTGATATCCGAAGAGGTTAAATTGAAACAGGGATGCAAGTTTAATTACCGAATTACTTCCCCTGATTCAAGACTCCTGCAACCGCATCGTTATCTTATGTTTTAAAGCCACTTCATTTTCATTTTTGTTGTTCTTGTTGTTGTAGGTATACATACATATAAAATGTGTAGTTATGTAGCTGTTATGTCCTTTTGTTTGTTATTTTGCTGCATTTTTTTTTTTTTTTTAATTCTTCAAGATTGTAGACAAAGTGGAGTTTGGAATGACATACTTTCTACAGATATCCGACTGTTTCATTAAACCTTCATCAATTTCACGAATCGGTGTCCTTCTGAACCACAGCGATAAACCTGTTCTCCTAGGTATTAACATGATAAGTTTCAATGAATTCATCAGTGATTGCCAGTCTAGATCTAAAATAGCTTTATAGTCAATTTGAAGCTCACAATTTTCAATATGAAACTGAAGAATGTCTATCGACTTCTCAAAACTGGCTTTCAAGAAACACTGACAAGCACGACTGGCTTGACTGACTGAATGTCTGCATCTGCAAATGGAAGTGTGTATAGTGTATGATTGAAAAGACAAAGGCCAGGCCATCATCTGATACGGTTTACGGTATACGGAGCTTTCAACCTCCTTGGAGATGGTTATCTCGGCTGAATTCTCTGATATCCTGGTTGCGTGGCTATAAATAACGACCAAATCGTAATAGCCTCACACAGGAGGGGGGGGGGGGCGCAGTGGCTCTGTGGTTTGGCGTCTGCTCATGGAGAAAACAGGCCGGGATCGACTTGCGGGTCCTACATCGGGGATGGAAGGACACGAAGATTGAAAATCCACATTTTTTCAGTGACTCAACGGTTCCCTGGCTTCCTGTGAGTAGGGAAGCCCGACGTCTAGCCTTCTTGGATAAGGGCGAATATATTTCGGAGGTCCCGTGTGTACGTTACACATGCTAAAGAACCCTTGGCAGTTCAAAATCGATGAAAGAGTAGGTTGCGTGCTGCTGTCCGGGCAAAATTTCAAAATTCCAAATTTCTAACCTCAAAAGTTTTCAGCAAAAATAGGCAACCTCTTAAAAAAAAAAAAAAAAAGCCGAGATAATCCTACTTTCTTAGGATTGAAAGGCTTAAGAAAAACAAACAGACAGCCTTACATATGCACGTGACACCCTCTCACGGTACATCATACTCGAGTGGGGCCACGAGTGACGGGTAAAGTGTGAAATGGGGGACGGTAGGTGCATGATTTCTACACGCTTGCGCCTCATGCCTTACCTTTCTTGTGTCATACTGCTGAGCAATACAGCGCATTGCGGGCACCGGTATTTGACGCGCTCATGGACGATTTCTTTGTCGGGGCTTGTCATACTGCTGGGCAGTTAAGCACATAGCGGGACCGGTACTTGATGCGCTCAGGGATGATTTGTTTGTTAGAGGAAACTGGTCCAGTACCTGAGCCTGGTCTTGGTTACGTTTAATATGAAAGGGAAGTGCGATCGGGGAAACGAAAATTATTCGTTATAAGCGTAGTTTTCGTATCAGCTCATCGTTATATTTCATCGTAAGCATAACAAATTACATAGCAGAAAAACCGTTCCCAAGGATTCTTTCTTGATAATGCAAGTTTCGTTTAAAACGGTTTCTTAATAACCGTTTTAGAGTGTACTTCTACATGTACTTCTTTCATTTTATTATTTTCTCTTATTTTTTGTTTATTTTCCTTTTCTCTCTTTCTTTCTCTATAAGTCTTCCTTTCCATCTCCTTCTCTGTCTTTCTCTGTCATTCTTTCTCTGTGCTTTTTCTCTCTCTCTCTTTTTTTTTTTTTTGAGCCTCTGTCTATTTGTCCTTTTCTCTCATTCTCATTCTATGCCATCCTTTTTTTAGAAAAAATATAATTTACATAATATGCCTTTATGTGTGTTTCTTTCTTGTGTCTCTCTGTTCTTGGTCTCTATCCTTTTTCATCGATTCCCCCCCCCCCACCCCCCAACATCCTGTCTCTCTCTTTCCATCTCTTTTTCTCCTCATTACCTGTACTGGTCATACTCTGAAGCATCATTAAGTAAGGTTTTGCCATCACTTTTCAGGTCATCAAAGTTAATGTTCCCTAGGACCTACAGGTAAAGCAGTAAACAATTTTGAAAATTTTAAAAGGGAAATTGAGGAGTAGCAAAGGAAATTGTAGCAAAGCAGAAAACATATTCTGGGCCATGTGTATCTAAATTTAAACAGAAGCAGGATATCCAGTTCTTATAATGTCAGGCCCAAGGCTAAGAGAAACTCAAGTGTTCTATTCAGCTATTTGAATCTACTTATTACAATGCTTAATGGAAAGCTTAGTGCTAATAGAGATCTATCCATAAATGTCAGTCAAATGTCAAAGGCAAAGAAACAGCTAGGTAGCAAAAAAAATGTCACAATCAATACTATGCTAAATGAATCACTCAGCAACTGTGCGTTAGATAAAAATATTGTCACAAAATATAGAAGCATTGCCACTGAATTATTCTAATCATTTTATCCATTACAGAATGTAACATTGGCACTGCTGTGCCATTACTTAAAGGAACAGAAGATCAGCATCTGATACTCTGTGTGTTTAAGCTTACATCATCTCGCAAAGAGCTTATGTCATTAACGGCCTTCTGGACATCTCCTGTATATGTTCCCACATCATTGTGGAGATCTGTAAGTGAAGCAAAGAGTGAGAATCTTAATTAAAGTACATCTGTTATAAAACAAGTACATGTACTTTTTGCATTCACTATTTTCACTTTCACATACTCCTAAAAACCTGGAACAAGCATCTAGAAGTGCTGATTTCATTAAATTTACCAGTAAATAGACAAGACCTTAAGAAGCAACAATCGTAATTGTAATGAGACAGACAAACAAAAAACATGTGCAAAATGTTTAAACAAAAGAATGCTGCATCCCCATATGCCATACATTATAACAGACCTCCACTGCAGAGGGCTTTTTCTCCAGAGGTACCATTTCCGCTATGGAGAAAGTGGTTGTAAATACAATATATACTGTGAATTCTTAAAAATCTACCTTGTCGCTTCTGCTCTGTTTCATTTTGAACTCTTTGTGGTATTTCAATCAGATTTTTTCTCGGCTGAAATATGAAAATAATCATGATCAGTTAACTTTTTGAAACTTAACAAAATATTAGTCTGCTTTATTCTCTCACTTCCTATTAATTCATCGGCTTCTCTGATTGTGGAATCAGCATTTATTAACAGAATTAGCGATGCAGTAGATGGGTAACTGAGTGATTTACCAACTGCCTGACATAATAAATGAATATGGGTGGATGAATGAATGAATGAATGAATGATCTAAATCACTTCTAATGACAAAGATCATATCTTAGCTCGATGTAAGAATTTAACGCAAATTCTAATAAATGAATATGTAGCAATATATGGATGATGATAAATGATTTTGCTTTTTCTCATAAAAAATAAAAAGAACTGAATAAACTGGCTAACTCGAAATTTAGATATTATGGTATACTGTATTCATAACAAACTGAAAATGTGGATTGTACATAATAAAGTTGTGGCACAATGTTATTTAAGAACCAGTGGTAGCATTTTCTGTGCAAATGCTTCCACGCAATTTTAGGACTTTTATTTTTCATAGATATTTACAAACTTATCTAGGATAGAATCTCAGCTAGACTGAAATCATATGCAAACTAAAATCAATTTACTTTTGAAATCAGTGTATCCTAATTTATATCATTGAGATCATTTTGATTTCTAGAATCAATAGGACACTTGTTTACAATTACAATGTAGATGAAGGGAATGAATGGTTTCAAACGTCATAAATAAAATAAGAATTAAAACAGGAAAAGTACAAACTCATCCAACCTCATCAGCTAATGAACTAATATTCTGGTCCACAAGCTCCTGAAGAATAACTACATTCAGATCTTCTACTGGCAGCTGGAAGAAAATGACAACAAAATGCTGATCAGAAATGATTAAACATTGTAGAGCAATAATCCAGAACACAGTCGAATATATAAATATACAGTTTCCCCTAAGCCCATATTGTCTCAGATAACAAATTTTAATTGATTCTCTTAAACAGTAATGATAAAGTATGGGTCATATTTGGAATAGTGGGAACCATATATTGTGCATGCGACAAACTGTAGTGAGCTAATTATTGCAACAAGAAAATGAAGGATGAACACCTGTTATACAGTATCTAATATCTATCCATCCATCCATCCATCCATCCATCCATTGATTCACTCAAAAACCCACCCACCCATCCATCCATCCATCCATCCATCCATCCATCCATC
>JBCEWB010353974.1:0-21313 GCA_039654565.1 Peronia peronii
ATTGAAAACGTGTAGGAACGATGTCAGCAAACAAGCCGGACCAGCCACCACAAAACCTTTGACTTAACCGTACTACAGAGTATGAGTCAGTCATTTCTGTTTTTTTAAATCATGGTCCATAACACGGCTGTTTACAATTGAAGACTTATCGACTGTTGAGGTCCAGAGGTCATGTATCCTGTGCCCGGCCTGTACTACAAGAGTAAGGTTCAGCCAATCCGTGCAACACAGCTGATAGCCCTGTAAAGCTGGGCTGAAAAGCTTTGAAATAGTTTACCTCCCTTTACGCCAGTTCAGATGTTCTGAGAGCCAAAGAGGTCCAAATTCTCAATGTCTTCTTTCAAATAGAAACGTATACCTTTCTTTCTCCTTCCTCATCACCTATTCCTGGACTTCTGTCCATGTCGTCGAGGCCTTTGTGAAGTTGAAACCACCAGCTTTCTCTGACCATTTCTGTCCTCTACTGTTCTCTGGGATTTAAACAATCCTATTTCTGTCCATTCTGGAACGTTGCCTTCCCATCGTTTCCATCTTCTCCGACTGAGTCTTACCCTGTCTTGCAAATGGATTTTACAAAGTCTGACCATCGACACACATAGCCGTACAGCCCTCGTTACACTGCATTATTAATTTATGATCAAATCAAGCTCAGATAACATGAGATAAGCTACCAAATTAGTCATTCAAGCCTTCCTAGTCAGAACAAAAAGCTGCCCATTCACTTCATGTTAAGTATCCAAACCAGTTCAAAACTTTCACGACTATAATAAACTGTACAAAAGGTTCAAAGTTTTTATTTAAAAGACTTAAGCCTAGAAATATCAAGGGACAGATTGGTCAAGGATCCACTCATCATTCTACGTATTTGAATTATATCTTTCAAATAGAATACATTTCAAAAGCAAAGCAAAATACAGGTCCAATATATTGTTGTTCAGGCTTTAACTGTCATTTTTAAACACCAATATATAAGGGATCTGAGATTTTTTTTTTTATGAATTGTTGAAAGTCCCATGTTATGATTATGTATGTATGTTGTTGCTCCTGTTTGTTTTGAGGTATATCTTGTGTGTGGCTGTAAAACACTTTGGTTCTGTAAAGGGTCTGGAGCAGTCCAGGGGTGAGGGGCGCTATGTCTTTTCTTCTTCTTCTCCTTCTTCTTGTTCTTCTTCTTCTTCTTCTTATTATTATTATTATATCATAGTGGAAGGTGGAGGGTGGGAGAAGGGGGAGAGGGAAAAAGAGGTGGAAGAGATAACATAAAGTAATAAGTAAAGTTGTAGATGTGAAAATAAAAAAGGAAATTGTTAGAGAAACACTGGCACTCGAGAAAGTATCACTGGTACTCCGGGGTTAACACTTGGGCACCCAAATCCACACTGTTCTCAGAGGCAGAAGCAGTCTTGTTTCTTCCCTATGGATGTTTTCTGTCCAAATTCTGCTTTCTTCCATTTTTTTAAACTCTTCATAGCCGGGGGGAACATACTTGACACATTGCTTCGACAGACTGAAAGCTCAGAACATGTTTGGTGTTTTTCTTTAGAAATCACTGTCAGAGCACAGACTTTTCATATTCAATCACCACAAATTGTCTCGTAGTATGGTTATAGAAAATCAAGTCTGTCTTAGGACGATACAGTAATTTTTGTTTTCAAGGTGTCCCTAGTCTCAGAGAGTTAAAAGGAAGGGAAGGGTGGGGAGGGGCACCTGGATTGACCAATTTCAGCCCAGAATCTCGATTTTTTTTTCTTTTTTGTATTTTTAGAAAAAGTATCATTTCTGTACAAGATTACAGGTCCAGAACGTTCCTATGACTTTCCTTTCCTATCCCATAACCTGTTGAGGTCGTTGGGGCATCATCATGGACTTTGCAACAATCTTCTTCCATTTCTTCCTGTCCTTGGTTGCTTTTTGCGAATCAGCGAAGTCCAAGCCTGTCCATTCCTTGATTTGTCTACTCATCTTCTTCTTAATCTTACTCTTTTTCGACCTCCGTCAACTGTACGACTAAAGACTATGACTAGTCTATGAATAAAGGGTTATTTATTACAGATTTTTTTCTTTTTTTTTACATATGGTGAGTAGTCAAAATTAAGCAAAATTCCTATCAAATTCAGGGAAAAGATGATATTGCCAACTCTTTTATTTTGCCTCTATTGATAACAGCAACTGCTGAATTCAATGTGGGTCTTATGATGATCTGCATTGTAAAAAAAAAAATCACTGGACTTTGGTTGGGGAACTTCCTCATTCAGATTCAGTGAAGTGAAAGAAAGGAAATGTCCCTACGAGAGTATAGCTTATCAAATAGTAAATATTGGCTCCAAGGCCACATTGAGACCCAAGCACGAGCCTTCCAGGAGGCACTGGAGAGACGCTTCTTATTTCATGGCCTATAGTTACTTCGATGTCCTCTCTGCCGAATTGTCGAGTTTTGTGCACATTGAAGATTTTTCAATGTGTTTTATAGTCAGTAATTTTCTTTTTTTTTCTATCTCCTCCAAAACTTACCAGCGTATTTTCATCATATTTGACCCACATACTTTCCTCCACATAATAAAAAAATGACAAAGGGTTTTTGTTGCATTTATTTTACTTCTTGAGAACAAAAATTAACGAGAAAAAAACAGCACCAAATTTGCCTAAATTTGATCATTTTCAACAATTCATAAAAAAAGCTATGAAAGAGAAAAAAACTCAAATTCCAGCCTACCATTTGTTACATAATAGATGTTAGAAATGACATGCAAAGTTTAGAATGATTTGGTTTGGTAACAACAGAGGAGATACATTTGGCAAAACCCAAGATGGCGGACGTTTCCATGACAGCCAGATACGCTAGCAAGTTTCCAAAGACATATTCTGAATCAGACAAACATGCCAGTTATACATGCACTCAGTAACATGACCTAAGGTCAAAGGCAAAAAAAAAAAAAAAGTTTCGGTACTCCTCGCCCCCTCCTTCTCCTCCTCCCCCTTCCCCCCCCCCTCCCCCCCCCCCCCCCCCTCTAAAAATAAGCCTGTGTATGCAACCTTTCACTCAGTCTTGAGAGTAGGGTTATAACACACTTGCTTCTCAATCAACTATCTGCTATTACTTCTGTCTTTGGAAATATCTATCACCATAACCAAAGATCGTGCCCTACATGTAAAATCACCATGAAAATGCCATCGTTGTAGCGATTTCTATCAAATTTTGTTTTGCTTTCAAACCAGAGTTATGTATTGGAGCTAAAACTATTAAAAAAATTGTATGCATATGCATTTCATAATCTCATTCGGTTCCAATGTATTCAGCTCACCTGAAATATTGTATGAAATAATGAATGCCATACTTTTATTGTTACAGAGCAATAGTTGGAATGCACTGGGTGACTTTTTTCTTAGTGTTCTGTAAAGAATAACTGAGGACAACAATGCACATGGCATAACTCTGTGTGTCTCTGTGTGTGCATGTGTGTGTATGTATTTTATGTTATCCACCCTGTCGTGTCTCCGTCCTCTTTACAAATTATATCTGTCCTTGTACTGCTTTACGGAAGGGGGGAGGGGGTTATAGTTTTATTTTATTTTATACCTGTATTTTTCTCTGGTTCAATTGACAGCAATGAAATAATATTCATACATTTAAAGGAAAGCTCCAACGTAATAAGAGGAATGACGAAGGCAAAAAGAAATGATAATTCTGTATTTTTCCCAGTGGTAATTATTATGGTTAACCTTTTGCGGCACAGTTTTCTCTTTATTCCTCACTTTTATGAACTTTGTTAAATACAAGAGGGAGCATTGTGAAGAGGGAAAAAATCACTTTTCTCTGTTGTTGTTTAACAGTTGAGTAACTAAAAGTGCTGAGAAATTCACTATATGATGAAAATCATCATAATAATTGTTTCATATTTTGTGTTTTGTTTTTGCCTTACTTGTTTGAAATAATAGGAACTAAAGTGATTTTCCTTCTTACATTGTTTGTCTTATACCTCTTGCAAAAGACAAAGAAAATTAACTTAGCTAGCTGAAAAACATAGTTCATTAGTATCGCAAAGAGACTATAATTATATCACTTGGTCCTGACTGCTCTAAAAGCCATAACAAACGCTCTCCGTCACTTCAACATTTTGGCTCTTGTATTGTGTTAGGAAAAATACCCAACGATGTTCATGATATGGGTCATAATGGGTGAAATATAATTATAAACTAAGGTATTATGGTGTTTGAAAACTTATTATTCCTTCTTCTGTTTCAGTCAGTTGGGGAGATCATTGCAGCAGGAGAAGATACCAGTCTGAAAGTTGGCCAGTGTGTACAGTGTTTCAAACCTGGCGTTTGTTCAGACTTTGTGGTAAGTAATGATACATATATTTATTTTCCAATGTCTGTAGTAAGAAGTAGAAGATTAACTTTCCCAGTAAGTAGTAATAGATAGGCTTTCCCATTTTCCGATCTATAGGAAGTAGTAATAGAGAGACTGGGTTTGTTTTTGTTTTTGTTTTTGTTTGTTTGTTTGTTTCATTTCCCTGGCCAGAAATAATGAGTTCAATTTCATGATTTCTGTAAAAAGTAGTAATAGACTGTACTTTTTTTTCCTGACTAGTAGTAATGGATGGGCTGTCCAATTTTCCGATTTTGTTGCCACACTTGATCCTACATACAACTCCTGTCGTTGTTCCCGTTGTTATTGTGGACGTTTCTCTTCAAATTTTGTAACATTTCCAAAATAAAATAAAATAAAATAAACAAATGGCAAATAATCTATCGATCTGTATTCAACCAGGTGATAGAGGAGCAGCTGGTGTTCCCCTTGCCTTCTTGCGACCCCGCCTACCTGGCGCTTTTGGTCAGCGGAGTGACCGCTTCCGTGGCCCTGGACCAGGTGAATGCCATCCACCATGGACTTTTCTCAATGAATTCTCCCGCGCCAGAACTTTAATTCAGTTTTTTTTCAAAATGGTTGAGATATAATTACTCATCAAGTCTTGTGTTTACCACTCACGCTTTTATTTATTTATTTATTTATTTATTTATTTATTTATTTTGAATGACTTCTTTGATACCTATAAAAGGAACTCCCACACACAACCACGTCAATTTTGGCGTTGATGTGGCAAAGAAGACACAGCAATTCATTGTTTTCTCAAATTAAACTTGTATTATTTAACATTATAGTCATCTGGGACAAAGTGTTTCGTGCAAGGAAACATATAAAAATGGTCGGTCAGCGTAGTGGGTGTTTTTTTCTTAAGTTCGATTTTGCCCTACAGCTACCTTATGGCGGGCATCTCGAGTAAGTCCTCTAGGGAATCAAAACCTTTAGGGAGGAGACTATCATTCACATAATTATAGCGCTCTCACGCGCCTCTTTCTTCCCTCCTCGTCTCCTCATCTGAAAATAGTTAAGGTATATTTTTATACGGAGGGGGGGGGGGGGGGTAAAATATATTTTTAAAAAATGAGGCATATTATTTTATTGTGCTAATAATTTTAATTATTCTGTTTTATAACATTGACGTGATACTTCGTGTGTGCGTACCTTTGCACCCCCTGTATATAATTTATGAATCTACTCTCTAGACATCATCAATAGAGTAAACATAGAAGTGTTTTCTTCTTTGACAGGAAATTATGTAAATTAATTGAATCATTTTCCCGCCTTACCTCATGGTGTTTTTCTCTTGCAGAAGGCAGATCTTCGAGATGGCAAAACAGTGCTTGTCACAGGTAGATCCAATGTTACAATTCGAGTTCTGTATTAACTGTGTAATGAAAACAGTAGGCGAGCAGTAAATAAGAAAATAAGCAAAGATTGCGTTTTCTTTCTTTCTTGTTTTACAGAACTATTCTGTGTTATGATTACTTCAGCAACACACAATATCGTTGCATCTGAAGATTATCTGAAGTGATTATATTTGATCTGGAATGCGTTGCCTGCGTGTATTCGCAACTGTTCAAGCCTAGAAGGATTTAAACGACAGCTGAAAACATACTTGTTCAACAAGCATCTGCCTGAGTAGTGTTTTCCAGCTTTTCCCTGGCGATATGATTGTCAGTCATATCTATAAACTTAAGTACGTGTTTGAGGAGTATTACATTATTATGTATGAGAGCATATCTTGGATCATGTCTGTATTCCACGTTATGATCATTTAGTATGTTGTTGGTCCTATTTGTTTTGAGGCATATTTTGTGTGTGGCTGTAAAACACGTTGGTTCTGTAAAGCATTCGAGCTCTCCGGGGATGAGGGAGGGTGACAGAGGGGGGAGAGGGCAAACGGGGTGAAAGAGATAACATAAATTAGTAAGTACAGTAAAATTGTAGATATGAAAATAAAAAAGGAGATAGAAATGGAATGAATTGTAACTTAGTGCCTTGTGGATCTTACAGTATTTATCCTGAAGCTCATTTCCAATGGGTAACAGGCAAAAGTTCGATTTTTTCACTCTGCCTCTATAACGCCAGAAATTCGGAGAAAACGAGTTTGCTGAATTTTCTCGAGATCACTGAAAATAACTGACATTATTGTGGTTTTGTCGCCTTTTATCTCTAATTAAAATTTTAGCACGTCAACCTGTCTGTCTGTCTGTCTGTCTCTGTCTGTCTGTCTGTCTGTCTGTCGGTCGGTCCGTCCGTCCGTCCATCCATCCATCTATCCATTCGTCTATCGGTCGGTCGGTCGGTCGACCGGCTGCCGGCCAGCTTGCCTATCTGCCTGTCAATCTGTCTGTCTATATGTGGGTCGATCTGCCTGTCTGCCTACCTGTCTGTCTGTTTCTCTGTCTGCCTGCCCGTCTGTCTGCCTGTCTGCTTGTCTTCATTCCTCTATAAAAAAACATAACTCAATCATTCTTTCAGCCGCTGCTGGTGGCACTGGCCAGTTTGCCGTGAGTACAATCGTCTTGTCTGTCTGTTTCTTTGTTTGTTTTAATACCATATAGTCCCGAATCTTCAATCTAAATCACAATCCTGTGCATATTTCTTTGATACCATGAATTGAATTGTAGGTACTTTTGTTGGATCTTATTTCAAATATTGGTCGTACTGATACTAACAGCAGCGATTTACTATGGCGATTGTACGAAAATATAGTTCTTGTCATGTTCATGGTATCTATTGACTTTAGCTTTCTTTGTTATCCAGCGCTACCGATTGATTTTAGTTCCAACCAGCACACTGCGACAAAAAATAGATATTACAAATGTCCTGTGCATATTTGAAGACATTTCATGTAATATGTTGACGAATTCTGGATTCAGTATTGCAAGATTTGGGATTAGACCAAACAAACAAACAAAAACAACACAAAAACAAAAAAATTCACAGCAAAAAGTTCTCTCTTTTCACTTGAAAATGGACTTTGCTTGATATTTTCTCGGTGTACGTTCCGTAGAATAATATACTTAGGAAAAAAATATATATTCATCGAATCTGAAAATTGACAATTTTCCATGTTTTAAACTTAAAATCAACTGCCACGCCGGTTTAGAAAATCAGGATTCATTGTATCCATCATGCCAGGATGTAATGGGTGATGTGCGACAATCAATCCACTACAAATATTTGATTATTCTAGCCCCATGTTGATTACATACTTACAGTGCAGTCCACTTAGAGTGGTTTAAACTAAATTGCTGCTTGAACTCAACTCCTCTTGTCAGTCCTAATTTCTTTTTTATTTTTGTTTAATGCCTTTGCATTGGTTGATGTCAACCTTGCCTGAAGTGAACACTCTCTTTTTTGCAGTCTCTCTGTCTCTCTCTCCTTCTCTCTCTCTTTCTCTCTCTTTCTATCTATCTATCTATCTATCTATCTATCTATCTATCTATCTATCTATCTATCCTATCTATCCTATCTATCCTATCTATCCTATCTATCTATCTATCTATCTATCTATCTATCTATCTATCTATCTATCTATCTATCTATCTATCTAATCTATCCAATCATATATCCGTCATTCACAGGTTCAGTTGGCCAAACTGGCAGGCTGTCATGTCATTGGTACTTGTTCTACTGACTATAAGGCTGATTTCCTCAAGGTAAGACGTTGGTTTCAGTAAATATCATCGGACAATCATCAGTTGGCAACGAGGCTTTTTTCCAGAGGGAGACGTTCAGTTATACCGTTAATTAGACCATTGGTTCGGAATTGTGCTCTCTTGCCATTTACAAAGTCGATAATGAAATTTTGGGCGAATATAATATCCGCTGTTGCAGTATCTTCCATATTTAGCCTGCTCTTTTTCAAGCAGAATTCCTCCTAAAATGATTTGGGTACTTCTATGTTATAGGCTATAGTGTAGCTCTAAATTCGGTCCTCATTGAAGATGAATCACCGGGAGGGGATTGTACGGTAATTGAGCGAGATGATGGACTAGACAACACATGCTGTCTGTATTGCAAGGAATAACTATTGTATAACCTCCATAATGCAGTGTACGAGCAGCGACGTGACGGGATGGTAACTGGTTGTCGAAAAGACTATGGATAATGTCATTAAGACAATTTGAAGGCCACTACTTCTAGAATTCCTAGATCCTACCACATTAGTGTCGTCATGGTTATGTCCCTGTAGCAGTCTTTCTATTCCTTCCGGAAATCTGAAATTACGGAAATCTGGAACACATTTTTCAATCCCCGAGAAAATCGAGTTTTCCGTGCTCGACTGTACAGCAGAGAATAATCCATATGCAAGAAAGGGATTTGTAAATCAGTCTAACCCGGATTAATATCTTCCATACTACCGAGGCTGGAAATGCATCACATCACCGCTGATAATTATGTTGCTCTGTCCTTAACTTTTCGTAATTTGGTGCGATCGCTATTGTACAGTCTGTGACGCCTAGTCGGCCTCAAAAACAAGAAGTGCTTTGAACTTTCTTATATTGCGTCATGAAATATTCGTTAGATAATCGACACGTAGGCCGTAGATGTCAGTTTGAAAATTTATAAACATGAAATCTATTTATGCATTAGACATTGTGTTTCCAAGTCTATAAACAGTGCATTTATTGACAGCTTTCAAATCAATCTCCCGACACGCTGATTGTGTGATGGACATAAACTAATTTCCTGAAACTTAAGCAACAACTAGCCTCAGTTCTCAAATTCTCGATTATTCAATCAATAAACGACTAACATAAACCCCATCATACCATTTGGATAGTCTCAGATTTCCCTCCTCCAGTGCTATGAAAAATGAACTCCCAAGATCTATAGTATATGTTAGACATTTATTTTCAGCTCATATAAGTAATAGTCATTATTCCATTTTAAACTTGCCTCTCAAGATGATGAATGATTTCTTCAGCTTAATTGGTTATTTTGAGCATTTATATCATGTCCTAGCCCATGAATGCTTAATATAATTATATTATTTCAGTTGTACTGTGTAAATGGAAAACAGAATACACTGACTGATTATTGATGTTACTAACTACATTCTGATTGATTCCTGACCTTAGTAACTACACTCAGTAAGTGCTTACAGTATAAATAGTTTGATTTGGCATGTTGATCTGCAATAGTTTTGTCTATTCCATGTTCTTGTTTGTTTCGATCAGAGTATTGGCTGCGACAGAGTCATCAACTACACGGAAGAATCTCTGGACAAGGTCCTATCTAATGAGTATCCTGTGCGTATATTAGTATTTCTAGTGCAATGAAATTTTATTTTGAACGATACGATCCCCCCCCCCCCACCCCACCCTCCGGCCAACTGAAATATTAGTCATAGTGATAAATATTTTTTGGCCTTTCGTCCACCTGCAGACGGCTATCTTGTCATGACAGTAATAATAATAGTAGTAGTAATACTACTATTAATAATAATTTGTCTTTTCTTTTATGCCGTTATAAAAAGGTAAGCCGGTTCGAAAATTTGGCCCTCAAAGATTGATCTATAAATGAGCTCTTTTTTTTTAGCCTGCTAGGTTACCGTACCTACCTTTGACAAGCACATGCGGTATTAGAAAAGCTTTATAAAGAAAAGGGAAAAGATCACTTTTGGTCCGGTTATTTCAAACAGGTGAGGTAAAAATTTTGAAAAAAAAAATCAGGATGAGAGACACAAAAAGAAAACATTTTCATTATTAATATGGTGAATTTCTCAGAATTGTCTGCTACCCATTCAAATAATAATAGAAAAGGGCTATCTCCCCCCCCCCCCCCCCCCCCCCCACGTTTTTTGTTTATGGTACACCGCTTGTTCCCGGCAAAAGCAAGTAATTAGGCTGGGGGTCAAAATGGCTAACTTCCATGATATTAATTCCTCATAACTTTTTCGTTATATATTATTACACTCACTTGTTTGTCGTTTCACAATCTATGCCTTGTTTTTCAAGACATTTATATGAAATGACAACAGTAATGACGGTGACAATTAAAAAAAAACAATAACAACATTATAATACTATTATTGATAATGACGATAATTCACAAATACACACAATCGTACAGAAGAAGCCGGTGAAACAATTTACACATTTTAAACAAGTGACATACACAAATGAAAGTCACTGGCCCTGAGAGGTGTGGAACTCCTTCATTATGTACTAATAATAACTGATGAATCTTACACTTTCAACTGTTTTGTGATTTCAGAATGGCATTGATGTTGTCTATGAATGTGTCGGCAAAGAGGTGTTTGATGTTGCTGCGAAACAGTGAGTACGAGATGCAACAGCCAGGAGAAGGGATTGTTTTTTCTAACAGCTCTAAGAATGATAGTTTGTCTGTCTGTCTGTCTGTCTGTCTGTCTGTCTGTCCGTCTGCCTGCCTGCCTGCGTCTATCCAAACAACCATCCCTCCCTCGATCCATCCATCAATCCATCCATCCATCCATCCACCCACCCCCACCCATTCATCTATCCATCCTTATATCGTCCATACATCTAAAAACCTGTCTCTGTGTATCTGTCTGACAGTCTCTCCGTCCGTTTATCGTGTGTCTTTTTTTTTTTATTAAAGCTTTATTTTTATTTATCTATTATCTACGCACAAGAACATTATTATTAAGAACAATGAAGTAAAAAATGGTGACATTAAAAATAGTATTGGTATTGAAGAGATCTACAGAAAAGTATAATTCAAACTGCATCCTTACATGTACACATTTAATACTTCTTGGGTTACCTTTACACCTCAATACTTAAGGCCTCTACTTTGAGGATCTTAATCTGATTGTGTTTATGAAATATAAACAGCATTGGTCAATTTTATATCTAAAACTCAACCGTTTTTAAATATTTGTGATTTTTAAAATTCTTTTCTATATGATGGTGTCTGTGGCTTAGGGTTAGGTGGTCAGAAATCCTGGGTTCGAATCCCACACTTTGTCCTTGAAAAAGACAATTTACATACGTTTTGTGATTGGAGCCTGCATGAAAAATACTTTTGAAAGCTTTATAATTGTCATAAATGTCACTGACATTGCTATGAGATGATTGCGCTTTCAATGGAGCTATGACACTTTTCTTTGAAAATTGACTTGATTACGAGTACTAACATTGCCTTCTTCCACTTTTCATGAATGTTGAATTTGAGACTTTTTTTTTTTCTAGCAGGGTCGAATTGCAATTTTCTCAATACATTTAAGATAATTAAATATTCAAGTGTAGAAATATCATGTGGTATTTTCATTATCAGATGAATATATATATATATATATTTATATTTTCTCAATAAAACATTTGGCTGGTTTCCCCTGCAGTCTGGCAGTTCAAGGCCGTCTCCTGGTGATTGGCGCGGTATCCTCGTATATGGAAAGTGGTGCAGGACCTGGGCACGCTCAGACTGACCCCCAGTACAACTATCAACATGGAGTGGCTCTACTTCTTTCGGTCAGTGCATTCTCCTATATAATGTATAATCTTATTTTGACTAAAGGTCTGTTTTAATCTTAATCATTCCTTCACCTATTTAAGGTAATAATAATAATAACAATAATAATAACAATAATAAATAATTAAATAAACAAACAAATGAATAATAAATGAATACATAACTACATAAATCAACACATAAATAAATAAATAAAATTGAAAGTGCTCGGTCTTTGGGACTATTGACAAGATAGTTCGGTCTGTCTATTTTGGTTCAGCTCTACAGCCTCTTTTATAGAGCCTATCTCAGCTATTTATTTGTTTATTTCATGCTGGACCACCGCAAAAATATCATTGGTCTACTGCATGTTTCTCGCTTAACTTCCAAATGTCTGCGGGAGAGTCACATCACGGAACTGAATTTTAATTTAAAACAATGACATTGGTCGTTCTTTGGTCTCGGGTGAGCGTGATCGACATCGAGAACGGAAAAGTCCAGATTGGCATTTCTTTCATTATTCTGTGTTCCCTCATGCGTGGGATCTTGCTAAACTTTGATGCACACAAGAGGCTACATACAGAAACATTTAATGAAACTCTTTTCTAATTGATTCTGGCCTTTATATCTTCAGGCTTTTTCGCTTAACTGTTATGTCTTTCAGTTTCATAAGCTTTTGTTCGTGGTCTATGGTATAAGTTCAAAGTACTATGTAACCTTTATGGACAATAATGAATTTTTTGTCCTTACCCATACACTTCAGTGCTTGAAAAAGTCTGCCAGCATCCATGGTTTTCTCCTGGATCACTATGCCACAGTGATACCTCGGCACAAGCAGCGTCTGGTACAACTCTATCAACAAGGCAAATTGAAGATCGCTACAGACAATGGTATCAGGGCGGATACTGGCACTTTGGTGGGACTGGACAAAATCATTGACGCTATGGAGGTATGTGTGCAGCCGTAATATCCATTCATATTTATGCCTCCCCCCCCCCTCTCTCTCTCTCTCTCCCTGTCTTTGTCTCTTTCTCTCTGGCTCTCTCTGTCTCTCTCCCTCCCTCTCTCTCCCTCTCTCTCCCTGTCTCTCTCTGTCCTTTCGGTCTGTCTCTCTTTCTCTCTTCATCCCTGTCTTTCTCTCTCTATCTCTCTCTTTGAGACACTGTGTTAGTATTTATCTATTGCCATTGTATTGTATGTTTCTGTCTAACAGTGCGCCTAAAATCTCCAATTTCCTCCAGGCTCAGCTACACCCATTTTAGTTCCTGAAATTGAAGCACCCAGTGACACCACTCTCGTCTCCCAAAGACTGTTTTTGTGCGAGACTAGCCGGCAAGATTGTTCTGAAATGTGATCATTCTGCACAAACAATGTAAGATAGGGTGATCTGAACATGAAGACTTGATTTGAACTTTAAACTTGAGACACCGCAATGTGGGTTTTAACCAGAGCTGAGACTTGTGTTTTGCAGACGGATTTATTGTCATTACATATTATTTAATTTCAGAATCATCTCTAAATCTATTTACAATCGTCTTATACTACTGCTCAGTATACATCTGTATTGAATCCGCGTGATCTTCTGTATCAGAACAAAGAACCTGATAGTATTACATCTTCTCATTATATAATTAAATCGGAAATACCTTACCACTCCATTGGTGACAGCAGTTTCACAATATATGTAAATCTCTAATGTGTTAATCAAAAGACCAAATTGTTCCATATGGATGAGGTTCTTAAACATTACGGCTTGCACTTCTGACGTATGCCAGCAACAACTGAGGAAGAGAGCAGAGGGAGAATTGAGGAAGATGCTCTCTAGTCAGGATTTTGCTATGATGAATACCTGATACGTGTGTTTGCAATTAATCCTAGTAATACCAAGTGGCCGATTTGTAGGGAAATTAACTCACCATTCGATACAGATGAATTGTTGTCCAAAGAATAAAGAATTCAGTGTCTATTCACTCGTATTCTCATGCTGTTAAGATCCAAACTATCTTTTGTTTGGTTGTGTTGAAATTTAACGGCACATAAGCACGACTGCGACTGTCTGGCACGGTGAGTGCCTTTACACGTCAAAGCGGCTGATCAAAATACAAGTATATATATAATACAAAATAATGTAATGCTGTACGAACGATGCGTTTACGAGTTATAAGTAATATCAAAATATGTTTGTTTGTTTCTTTGTGTTGGGGTTTAACAGCACATCAGTGCCTTTACGGTTAAATTGTGCCAAACACGAAGATACGTTTACATGTCAAGAAGAAGAGAGGAAAAAGAGCGGGACAGAAGACACAAGAGCGTCTGTGAAGTCGGCGCAATCTAAAACTATGTGTGCGACTGTCAGTTGACACACTGTGAGGGCGTTTCTCTTCTGAAAAGAAAAGAATGAGTGAGGTGACAGTGACTCTGACGCAGGCGGCCCAAGGTCTGAATGGATGGAGTAAAGTTTGTTGCAGTCTGTTGACTCCATCGCCATTGTCGCCGGGATTTGATGTCGGCCTGAAATCCAGATGATGGACTCCGTCATCCAGGGGATCTAAAGTCAGGCCGACCTTGGCGATAGAATCCGCTGCCTCATTTCCTGTAAAGCCCACGTGACTCAGTACCCAACAGAACGCGAATTCACGCCGCCACCTGCTGAATAGACTTTGAAGACGTTGCAGGAGATGAGCCTCTATCATCTCTAAAAGTGGGGTTATTCAGGGCATAGAGTATGGACAGGGAGTCTCAAAAGATCAGAAATTTTAGTTGTGTGGATCTGCTAATGGCTCTAAAGCCATATTGATAGCTTTAGCCTCAGCCATGAAGATGGAGGATTTGGGGTTGAAGTCACAGCGTGACTGTTCCCCAGGATAGAAAATGAGCCGGCGCCGACAGCTTTGCTGTCCTTGGATCCGTCTATGAACAAATGCTCGGGATGATCAGAGACCACCCGTGCAGGCGTCCGTTCAAAGACATCATAAAGATATCTCATTTAGTTCCCGCTGGTAAGTTAAAGATCGCGCGTAGACTTTGGATCCGCCACGGCGGGGAGCTTGGAAATGGGTTAAATCTCACCTCACTCCATCCGACCCCAGCCTCCTCTAGCAAAGACTGAAATCGATGCCAAAGGTGGGAGCGACACCAGGAGATCTCTCTAACATGTCCACGAAACTGTCTTTTCTTGAACTTGAAGAAATATCATTCTATCATTTTAGAAAGTTTGGGATTGAACTATAAATACCGAAGTACTGCGTTCTGCTATTACTTATGGCGTAAATGCTGTTTTGAGTAAAAGAACGGTTTTTAATTTCTTTCTTTTTTTTTTTTTTTTTTAAATCATATCTATACTATAAATCTCCAACAAAACTCACAATAGGCTTATGGACTCAAAAACTCCTTAATAGATCCCTATGAAATTTGGCATACAACACTGTTAGCATATGGATCTGTGTTTCTATATACATAAACCCGAAAAAAGCTTATTATCTTTGACGTTATTCTACAAATGCGGTAATAATTGAATAATAAATTCTCGAGGCTGCTTGATCCGAATTGTACGTCCAATAGTATGACGCGTTCAAAACACGATTTCTTTGAGTAACATTCAGTTTCATCAACCAAAATAAATGTATCAACATCGAGGTGCGCACGCTTTGCCATACACTCAAAGTCGCAGGGCTGTATATTTTAAGAAATCTCCCACGGAGGCCGTGGGTTCTCCTCTAATATTCTAACATGTCGCCACGCTCACTAGATAGCGGGGGAAAACGGCGAAAAGAAAAGTTTAATTTCACGATATAACTTTACACAAGCGTTTTATTTCGAATGATAGGAGCTTTTATTAAAAATTCAACGTTGGCAACAATGCCTTAAGTGCAGTGTGGTACAATTATACTCAATGTGTTCAGCAATAGACTGAAGTGACTTAGACAATTACCGTGTGAACGTGACGATATTAAGCTTAGTGTTGTTGTCAATGAGTGCAAGTCAACTTACTGTTTATCTCGCTCCTTCACACTGATTTATTCAGCGTTGCTATCTCTGATGGCATTGCTTTTCTGTTCCTCCACAGTATATTTACTCCAAAAACAGTCTGGGTAAAGTGTACGTCGAGCTGGCGGACAACAGTTAACGACTTTTCATACATCGGAAAAAGCTGATCTATTTGTGCTTACACCTCCTCCATTAAGCCCCCGCCCTACCCATATCCCGTCTCTTTCACCCCATATCACTGCTCTACAACTCTCAGCTAAGGAATTTCACAAAATAATATGATGTATAATAACAAAATATATGCACATCATCTTTTCATTATCATTATATTGTTTCTATTATTTGGTTGTAATATAGTCCTACGTCCAATACCCAGTAACAGTTAAATCGATGTTGGTGGTGATGATCAAGAGGGGGGGAGTAAATTTATTTTTTTTTTAATGACTCAACCATTGCTAAAAAATAATGCAAAACTAGAATTAAATCAGCAAAATCAACTTAATATTAAACAGATCTAACCCTTAAGTTTACTCATATTTTTATTAATTGCCTTTATTCGTGTTGATTCATTTCTCTGCACTACTGCCTCTTAAGACTCGCACTTGTGCCCAAATTCATCGCATCACAGAAGAATTATTTAATAATTGTGAGGTTTGTATTTCTTAATTTAACATTGGCCAACCTTGTTCTGCCATTCTATAATTAATACATATAATAAGTCAATATATATATCATCCGTTGATTTTGCAACTTTTGTTCTGATGTTTAGCCATGTACCCGTAGGCCTACATGTAGCCTTCATGTATTTCATTTTCATACGTGCGTATGAGTACATATGTATTATGTCTGACAACGTGCAAGCGTTTTCACCTGCATGTTCGTACATTCACTTTACATGATTTACTGACAGTATGGCAGGAAGATGCAAGCATTGCAATAGATTACACAGGTATTTGAGGAACAATTATACATATGTCTATCGTGTTTCCAAATACATCATATTATCCAATTTTTTGTTTGTTTCTATGCCAAAACATATTTCCACTGAATAAAATGAGAGAATTTTTAAAGTTTATGCCTTTTATATTTTTTCTATCTTTCTTATACTTAATCTATGTCGTTTTTACACGACATAAATGTGAGCGTGTAACACATCCAATATAATTCAATAAGCGGCTATCAGACACGCAGTATTCCAAGCCGTGACCATGGGTCTCTCATTCCATATTATCCTCATCGATTCAAACTTCAAAATAGCAAGGGGATTCCCCAGACACTTGACAAGTCCAAGAGTAATCGTTCTGACTGCCCTGCATTTCCGACAATGTCTCAAAAACTTCAGTTCTTTCACAGCAAAGACATTAAACCGATCAGCTGAACGACTGAAAAATAAATTCCCGTTTGACTACATACATATTTCTTTAAAAATCCATTATCTGGCATTATCACTTCCTAAAATATGCGAGACAAATTTTATTGCTTTTACTTTGCAGTTCCCTTCACCAGCCTGCTTTCAGCTAATGGCTCGCAAAGCCATGTCCAGATAAGCTTAGCTTACTCTTGCGCGGATAGAATTTCACAAAGTTACATTTATTGAATGATTTCAGTAACTGCAGATATGCTTCAACACAGCTTATCTTTGAAGTCTCAACCACAGCGGTTGTAAAAACTAGAGAAACCGATATTTTCTCCAGTTCAGCGAAATTATAGCTTAGAGACAGAGAAATAATATTCCCGTCACGGCAAAAAATGCTCTTATGTCTAAGGGCTCTATTTCGGCACACTAAAGTATTTAAAAAAACAACATAAATTTTTCACCTCAGAGGAATCAAGGGGCCTGCTCTAGCCAAAGATGTGTTGTCATACAGGTACTTTGTATGTTATTTGGAACAGAACTCCAAGGCATGGAGAAAATATCATAATTATTGTGTGTTTGTAGTTTTTACAACAGTTTGGATAAAACTGGAGCTCTTTTTTCAAACCAGTTAGAATCATTTTCATACTGGAGTTCTTTGCCAAATAAAATGCATGTACAATCTGGCGACATGGTATTCCCATAACCCTAACTCTAATCATCATCTTCCTGAAGCCACCTGGCCCCGTTTGGAACTCCTTCCTTTTAGAGTCTAGAATCTATAAAGTCTAATCCAATGTCCCGATTAAAATCAAGCGTCGTAATTTGATTGGTCGAAAAACAAACATAGTAGACTACTCAGTCTATCTTGACACCTCGTCAGAAAATCCAGTAGCTATCTAAATATATTCTGTCAAAGAAACCCTGATATTCTAGCATGTTTTTAATTAACTTTTAGAGTATGTCAAAACTTGTTTATTTATTTATTCTTCTTGCTTCTACTTCTCTATTTGTTTTTCATTTCTCTTAATACATGTAGTCTTAAAGCTGTTCGTAAAAACTTTCTTGCCCATTCTTGAATTTGTTCACAACTTAAGTCTCTTCATTCATCAACTTAGAAAATTTATACTTTGAGAATAAAATTTGGCATCATTTGCCCCCAGGAACCAAGAAAAAATCATTAGTGTTACTATACATATAGGCATTTCCCATTGTTGTACTTTTTAATTACTTTTTAATTTTTTTTTTTATCCTTTTCTGCCAACTCTTAAAAATTACACCAGTTCGACATCTATAACCTTTGAAAGTACATGTGCAATCCTTGTCCTTTGATCATTCATTCAGTCATTTTTCTTTTGTCCATCATCAGTTTTCTCTGGATTACAAACACACTTCATCTCATAACTGTGCAAGACGCCTCGAAAATGTCAGTTATCTGTCTTTGACACACACACAAATCTTCACCACAATACCTCTCAATCATCCATCCCTCTATCTTATCCATATACTTACCTACCTGCTCATCCACCCATCTATCCATTCATCCACCCACCCACCCATATCCATCCATCATATCTACCTTCCTGCATGCCTATTTGTCTGCCTAAATGTCTATTTCAGTTTCTGAATACAAATACATTCACAAACAATATGAACTATATTGTAATGCAAATGAGGAAGCTGTTGTTATTCCTCCAGTTCTTGTTAATGGTATTGTTTCACCCATTTTATAACTCTACAATAGTACAAATGTTATGAAGCAAACACCCTCTTACACAATAAATTGTGAAAAGTTTTCTAAATCTCATATGATTACTTCCTCCAATCTAGAGTACATTTGTTCTAGTCAGATCCAAAGACAACTTCTAAACTTTTTTTTCCAATCATAAGTAAATCTCTCGTAAACGACTATAATGACAAATGAGAAACACTAAATAGGACACTTGATTTTTTTTCTATAAAGATTGGCATCTAATAGGATTTCCTCAAAGAGAGTAGAGAAAGATTCATACAATAATAATATTGCTGGCACAGATTAGTACAATACAACGTCTGACAGTCTTGCACAACATTCATGGACATCTCTACTATCGAGAGCACACCCAGTGTCAGAGAAGAAAATGATTTCACAACACCAGGAAAATCACTCACAAGTGCGACAGAACATTTTGCTATCACCAGCATGTTGCATTTTTTCATCTGTCAAATTCTGGAAATAAATTGGCAGTCTTTTTCTCTGTCTTTCCTTTCATTACATTCAGTCAATCGCATACATACATGTATTTAAAAGGAATTGTGCTATAACAACATGTATAGGAAAACATGCTGTCACCAAGAAAAACTACAGTACTGAATACTGCCAATCACAATTCATCATGCTCCATGAGATAACTGCCTGAGTCAGTTTTTGCTATTTTGAGAAAAATGGGGGGAACCGTTTCATATTACTATATAACATTACACACAGTTTATTTCAAATGATACAAGCTTTTATTGAAATTCAACATTGGAAACCCTGCTTTAAGAGCACTGTAGTGAAAGACTGAAAATATTCTGCTATGGCCTGAATTCAGTCTGGCACAAAAAATAATAATAATAATTATCGAATGGGCACAACAAATTGCTACTTTACATTTGGCTACTTTCTTGGATAATGCATCTCTCATCTGTCATGCTATAAGTTAACAACAAACGGACACTCTTTTGCCCTCAGGCTTTCATTTTGCTCCAATCAGTCAGTCACATATATTTAATACAAACTGTAGCTCTAGAACAAACACTATCCATCCTCATGACTGTAAATGCAATGAAATGTAAATGACTCCTTCTGAATCTGCATGTTGCCACAGGTTCAGCCGTGTCTAAGTTAAATCTGAATTGTAAATAATGACACAGGTCATTGACTTTCTACTAAAATGCTTGAAACCTCTCCATCTTTCCTTGTGCTTTCTTTAATTATTGTTTTGTACAACAATGATTCAGACAAAAGAAAGAGTTCTGTGCCATTCTTCGTGTACCAACTCACAAAGTTGAAAATTCTCAGATCTAGAGCAGCTTTCAAAACAGAATGTATGAAGACAAAGAGTTCAATTTTCAGAACTGATATTTTGCTCTGACTGAATATTGGTCTGCAATAAAAATTCTGTGCTCTGATAGTACATTCACCCATAGAGCATACAACATGCACTTCTCAATTCTTTTGTAGCCACTCCTAAGAGTTGATAATAAATATCACTCTTGTGGGTGGAATCTTTTAACAAGTAAAAAAAGTGTTCACTACCACTACATAATCACTGTGAGATTCAGGACAAGTCCCATAGGCTGGAGCCAATCATTCACATCTACAAACTTGATAAGCTTGAAAAATGCTTTTGCTGTGAAAATGTCAAATTTTTTGGAAATTTTAAAACAGTGATTAAAACAAAAAGAATCTTCGTGTTACTGTAAAATAATCTGCAACAGCGAAGTGATTGGCAAATTTGTATTTATATGTAGTCTTATTCACCAGGTCAAAACAGCCAGGACTCCTACCATTGGAAAAACATTCTAATTAAGTTTCATCTCTTGAAAATAAATAAGTAATAGCATATCACTTCTTGAGCACCACAAAAAATTGGCAATTGACATGCATGAGCTTTGTATGAAAAAAAAAAAGGAAGAAAGAAAGCACTGATAATACTCTTCACTCTTTGATGCCGCATGGTGAGGATGTTTGTTGTGCACAAATGTCGCACGATCAAGTGAAAAAGTAATTCTGATGTTAACTGTTTATTGCATAAAATTATTGGTGGTGTGTCAGTGATGTGAGAGATTAATGCACATGTAGTTTCCAATGCCTAAAAAATTCTTTAACAATAACTTTTCTGCTTCAAGATATCTATGTTCAAAGTTAAATCTTCTTGTTGTTGAGGGCCAGGGTACTTAAAGGGATAGTGCAACGTCACGGACACCCTACGCCATTAGCGTGTGACATCATGTATTTCCGAGCATCTCTGTACTAGGCTACGAGGCTGCGCGTCTCGCGGCCCACTAGTAAAGCCCTGTCAATTTCGGAGTGACACAGTGCAGGCCCACATCGTACCCCCTTACTGACTAATGTCTCCCTTTAATCCCTCCCTAACTCCACCCTTTCTTCACATATGATATTTGCAATGAACCAA
>JBCEWB010354084.1:0-20000 GCA_039654565.1 Peronia peronii
GGGGGGGAAGGCCGCAAAGAGAACTGGTTTAACATCGGGATCCTTGGGCGAGCATTCTGAGAACCGAAAATTTTCACTGTAATTTAAGGCATGTATTGTTTATGGTTTAACGCGAACGCTTGAGCGGGTGTATTGAATTGTAGTCTTTTTCATTCCTCGAAGTTTATAATGATAAAACATTGTTTCTCAGTTTATGATGAATTGTGAGACAGTGTTAATGGAGAGTACAGAACTCATTGACAGCAAGCTCTCGAGGTGATCAAACCTCGTTTTTCTCTGCAAAATGGCGGGCAATATTAAGGCAATATTAAGGTTTAACTGAAACGAATGGACATTTTAATTAGCATTTTATATTTAACGACATAACATTACAGAACTATATAGCGTTATATTTTTTTCACTATATCTTACTTTATGGTGACATGACGATGTTAAGAGTGAGCAAATAATGTTTTTACACGAAGTTCGTATTTGGACATTTCTGTGAACCGAGGTTTGCACTGCAATCTGTATTGGTTTGATCGGAACGAGAGGATTTTTTTATTAGAATTCAATTTTTTTTAAAATATAACATGTATCGCAGTTTGTAATGATGTGACAAACAATTTTTTTTTTTGAGTAGACATCTTGCTCGGCAGATGGCTGCTTCAAGTTTATGAAAACACTGAAAATCAATGGGACTTTAAAAACAAAAACAAACGAACAAACAAAAATATTGTCTTTGAACGATAGCCTACTAATGGAACTGATCAAAAATGTATTCACCCCATTTGCATACCGGAGTGATTTCTTAATTCTTCTCAAAGACAACAATTTCTGGACAGATCTTGACTCTTTTTTTCACTGAGATAAAAAAAAAGTTACAGAATCCAGAATTGGACAGGAACGGAATGACTATGAGTTCATTTTTTTGCAGCCATCTAGATGGTATTTGGAGGGCCCAAATTGACCATGTGTTTAGAGAGGTAGAGGAATTTATATTTGAATAGCATTTCATGTGATAATGTGTGTTCACCATAGCAACAGCAACAAATAGGAAACAGGCAATTTGATTTCAAGTTTACCCAGATCGTTCCTTTGATTAATTTGCCGGATAAACTATACACTGTATAGCATATCATTATTTGCTTCTATTCCATTGAACAGAAATTCCAGAAAGTCTGCGTACTGCCCGATAAAATGACTTTCACAATACGGCTTGTTCCCAAACTGTTGTTTCGACGAAGGTTCGATATAATAGATTTGTTCCGACCAAGCGAAAGGTTGGAAATACCGGCGTCTATTTTTAACAGGGGGTACAAACACTGCAAACTATTGACAAATTTGCCTCACTTTTCGGTTTGACCCTGCTACAGTAGGGAGGAAATGTATAACTAAAACTCTTCGCTGTGAGCTTATTGAACCCTGATGCCCTCCAAAAAATAATAGTAGTGAGTAGTGGTAATGATTGAATGACGTAGTAAAAAGTATGACGTACTTCCGGCGTCGCAGAAGTTTTTTCCCGAAGTTTTGCGTTCAGCTAGTGTTGTGGGATTTCGTGGTGGAGCGAAATACACATAAGAGAGTGTTCTGTTTTCAGTAGGGGGTACAAACATTCCGCCGGGGATTTCCAGATCTGTGCTTAGTCGAATATGAACTATTTTGCAATCTTTGTTTCAAACGATGGTGCGCAAAATGCCGTTTATAGGAGTGAGCTAATTTTCCACATTGTGGAAAGTTGTGTCTGAACTTGTAGAGAAATAGTTGAACTGTAATGCACATGGCATTCTATTCTTCAGAGCAAATTAGAATGGACATCCTGTATGCACTAACTTCCAGTCACCATTTCCCATGATGTGCTTCCCTGCCCAGACTCCCTTCAACGCGCCCACTCAGGAGAAGATGGCTGCCTCTAGAACTAATTAACTTTATGAACTCAACTTGCCTTTCTGAATTTAAATAAAATAAAATAAAATAAATAAATAGATAAATAATGAAAATAAAAATCCTGCAGTTTCCATGAGAATCCTTTTCAAGAAGAACATGTCTTGTAAATATTTCATTTCTGCTTTTTAATACTGTGCTCTTGTCTATGTCTCTATTTTTTGTCTTTAAGTATGCTGTTCTTTAAAGTTTGTAAGAGAGAGAGAGAGAGAGAAAGAGAGAGAGAGAGAGACAGAGAGAGAGAGAACAATTTTAATGAGCGGTTTATGATCTCCTAATGTCTTTTACTCGTTTAGAAAATGAAATTAAATGTGATCTTTTCTTAGAAGCTAACATAGAAACGTAACAATTTCTCTTGAAAGACAAGATGGGAAAAATAGCCCACGATATCTTTTACATGCTTAAAAAAAAATTATAAAGTTTCCAGAAATTTATGATGAGCATGCTGACTAGAGGTGAGTCAGGGCATTCTCGAGAGGCTCTCTTGTACTAGATACCTAAACAATTTAGTTAATGTTCAAGTAATACAAACAACAGCACTTCAGCACGTCCGACTGCGAGCCTTTTGCCAGCTTTTGAATGTTACTATGGTCTATAAAGGCTGACCGAAACACCCAAAGAAATTTTGAGAAATCAAATCAAAGTGTCGGACAATTTAATTAATTACTGTAACTTCTTTTCAGACAGCATAAATAAATATCTGAAGCATATTGATTTCAATGATTGACAGTGGTCGTTTTAACACGGCAAAGACAACAGAAAGAGCCTAAAAGGGTTCCTAGAATACAAAATGTCATTTAAGACCACAGTGTCTCAGATTTCCCTCAATAGTGACATACAATATGAGACGTTTTAAAGATAAGTTGCCGCTTTCGCGTGAGAGAAAAACGTTAAGCAAGAAAAAATATGGGAGACTGTATATGTATGTGTGTGAATGGGAATGACTGTGTGTTATGGATGGGAGGGATAGGTGGGGGACTGCGGATTGATGAGAAGTAAGCAAAAGAAAAATGGGACATGGGTGGGAAATGCATGAAACACATCATTCCGTCTATTTTATTCTGCAGATTAACATGATGTCAACTTCCAAATTCCTGGCAAGTTTTGGACAAATGTTTAATGACATGGCATGAGAACCTGTGATATGCAGCCACACAACAATCCATTCATAACTGTAACATGTCTTTCCTTTCTTCATATTGGTTGTTATTCTTTGTATTACCAATGCTTTCTAAACACGATACAATGCGGAAAACACTCCTTATTCATAATGTATACCTAACTTGAGGCATAAACTCTTATTTCGTATGATTTAAAAACCATGGAAACGCTGATATTCCAGCACCATCTGATGACGTTTTTGGGGGTTAAGAGTGGGAGCGCGCACCCCACTCACCGTGCGCTCA
The DNA here is from genome assembly GCA_039654565.1 of Peronia peronii. Lineage (NCBI taxonomy): Eukaryota > Metazoa > Mollusca > Gastropoda > Systellommatophora > Onchidiidae > Peronia > Peronia peronii. The sequence goes on from JBCEWB010354084.1 coordinate 3,330, forward strand.
TTAAACCTGAACACACGTCGTGAGGCCATCTTTAATCCACTTAGTTCCCATCTGTGTGTGAGCACAGATCAAAGCAGACGAGCGAAGTGTTGCGCGCATGGATGAGTGGTCCTGCAGATTCGTGCATACGCCACCACAGAGCTCTCTATGGGGGTAGCCCAGTTTGCACAGCGAGAGGGTCCCCTAATGGCCACCCTGCCATCTTGTGTGGCTGGTTTATTCCTTGTAAAATCTGAATAACCTGTCCTAGGGTCTACAAATTAACAGATTTACGACATAAATGAATAGAAATAGATAAATAAATGAATAAACAATAAAAATAACACACAAACACTCACATACTAAATAAATTAAAAGAATGGAAAATTGTTTAAACGATTAAACCTGTCTAAGGGGGACCCCGAACTTTGGCATTCGGCTGTTTCTGCGCTTCACCAGGTCTAGTATGCTTATTAGGAGAGAGACACTGAAATTTTACTTAAGAAAAAGGATGTAACTACATAGAGAATTATTTTTCCGATTCACTTTCAAAACGATAAAAGTTAGGTATTTGCTTGACAGATCAAAGTATATGATTTTCTTCTGTTTGTTCTGTCGTTGCAGCATAGGCTTGCTGTCACAGGGAGAGCACTCAGACTGGTGCATTTCTCCCCGATACCAGAACTTACACAGTGGTGAAGGAATATAAATTGAAATGATGTTTTGATACAACTGCAAACAAGAAAAGACGTTCCAAATTCCTTTGAATTAGGCATCTACCCATTGATCTAAATACATGATTTGATTAAGTAGTTTGCCTATCACAAGGGCAATTGTTAATTGAATTTAGAGAGACCGTCTAAGGCAGGTAGTCAGCGAGATTTATCTGGATGGGGTTCCACGCAAACTTTGGAAAATTTGCCTTAAGCATAAAAGGCCTTTTTCCATCCCGTAATGGTAGATATTTTCGTTCGGATGACGAAGAGAAGTAGAAGGAGCAAGAGGTGAAAAACTGGGAAAAGCAATAAGAGACAGGCAAGCTTGACCGGTCACTTGTCAAGAGATCCAAAATAAAGGTATTGAAGAAAAGAATAGGTCAAAGAACGATACGTATTTAAGAGATAATTCTATCGGCCAGTCACAGATGTGTCAGCAAATTGGTGATGGATAAGTGGACAGAACGAAAGACAACATGATGGTTAATAAAATACTTATCTATGCTTGTTCTCATTTTGTTTTTCAACATCTGCAGTGAGTTTTTAGAAAAGACTGACATGACATTTCAACTTGGTCTTGGCTTCGTTTCCTCGAGAAGATTGTGAAACAAAATCGTGTCTGGCTCAATTCAAGTGCAGAAAAACAACGAAAAGAGAGTCGTTTCCTTTTTGTTACATAGCTTTGCCATCAAATTCCTGAGACTTTCGCCCTCTTGTGTAGGGACAACAAGCGGAAAAAGGAAGCCACGTTGTGAGAAATTCGAGAAACAATGATGACATCTACAGATGACAGAGGACAGGAAGTGAAGCAGAAACAAGAGCTAGCTAAACGAATGTGGGAAGGAGATCTGAGTGTTAGATTCAAATTAATAGGATAAGTTTACGATGCTGCAATAGATCTCAGCTTCAACTTCAGAAATATCACTCGACGCTCAGTCTATATTTGGGAATATGGCAACAGAACGACCAGCTAGCCAAACATAAAAACATTCGTTAGCTTTTGATTTATTTTTCTCCTGAGAGCTTGAAAATTTTCACCGCAAATCAATCAACATTTTCCCTTTCCCAACAAAGGGGCCCGAATTGTGCTCACGTGTGAACGATAATCATGATTTGCTGCGGTCTCTGGCATACCTCTGCGCCCAGTGCTCCACGCTCTATTTGATGGAATCTCGAGCACGCTGAAGGAAAAGCCTCTTGGAAGAACTTAGGAAGAGATGGGAAGTCCTGATAAGCCTTCCAAGTCTTTAATTGCCAGGAGACGAGTATATTTTGTGAAAAACGGCTTTCAACGCTGTGCAGTTTGCTTCTAAACCTTCCTCCCTCTTTCTCCTGTTTCTACCGTGAGTGTTGAGCGCACATCGTCGGGGTGGATGCCGCACAGCTCCGAAAGAGTAACCATAGATCTGGCTCATCTTTGCCAAGTATAATTCTTCGCTTTAATTATGCTGTCATTCAAAATTGCAGGCGTGTCGCTAGAAGATGGGTCTGAAATTGTTTAAAACTCAGGAGGGAGTACAGCAGCATAGCACAGCTTGAAATGCTCAATTTGAATTGGAAGTCTTGACTGAGCCAACTCATTAGATGTGGTTGGGGCTTTTAAAAAAATCACATTAGGAGTTGTGCAATTTTCAATTCATTAGATTAAAAATTCTGTGAATCATTTCTACTCCGCCCTTCTCTCATTCGTTCTCAATTTTCCCTCCATTAACATTATCTCGATGAAAATATTAAAGCTGCCTACATGTGTTACTTAATAATGGTGCGAATTTTATCACGTCTCATCCTCCGGCATACTATACATGTTTTTGGCTTTGAAGTTGTCCCACATCCCTATTTGCGTTTTCCTGTCTATTTGTTCCAACTCTAGATAATACACGTTTTTTCTGAAGGTCCTCTCTCTGGTCCCTCATTAGCGTTTAGCTCGTTATGAAGAGCTGAAACGGTGTCATGAACAGTGCACATACCAGCATATCAACAAGGTGAAGAACTGTCCAGTTATTCTTTCCTTTCTCTGAAGACAACCTCGTTAAGTTCTACCAGTTCTAACGTGCCACGACAAAATATCTTTTCTCCGAAATCATGTTTCTAAGAAAATCACTCGCTAGTTTTTGTGGTCTTACATTTAACACACTGTAAACAAAATGCTGTTTTTAGAGATGGGAGTGACACTACAGGTAGTCTTTTAATGTTGAAGAACTTTATGTTTGAACAGGGAGGTAAATAATTAAACTATGATAAAAAATGGCTTTTTATCAAAGTGCGTTGTTGTTCTCACAAACTGCCCCTCCCCTTTTCCCCTCCCCCCTCCCCCCATCTCGTTTTCCCTCTGCAGTTCTGGGTCTCGCTATGCTCTACATGTCTTCAAGTCCGACTAAATTTAAGGGTCTATTAAATTGTCAACACCCGGTTAAAGCTTTGGAATCTCAGCTCCCACAGTTTTGTTCTGGTTGACTGGTCGCGGAAAATTCGTTATAAATGGCCTGACACTTGTGAAAAGTGCTGCAGGGAGTGGGGAGAAATGCGACAAATGGCATATCATGCATTCTCTTTCTCTCGTGGGGAAGAAAAAAAGAGTCGGTTCGTAGAGGCGAGATAGGCGTTGATGTCTGGCATAGCTCACTACGAAGGTGCACACAGATTTGTTCCGAGCGTGACCCTGCAAACCAGGGTCTAGACTAGATGAATGATGACATATCGTTGTTCTTGCTTTTATTTCTATTTTCGTTACTGGTTTTATGACGAACTACTTAATCCTGGGATTATCCCGCCTTCTAGTGCATCCATGCATATGGTAAAAGAAAGAATGATGGACAGCTGTTTTGGAATATTAGAGGTATTGAATGAATGACAGCCTCTCTGCTTATGCTTAAACAGATTTCATACTTTGTAACCGGCACACAATTACAGATCCGTTTATTTTTGTTTTTGTTTTTTTTTTTTCTTTTTTCGTGCTAGTCTAAGAGGCTTGACATGTGCCTTCTTTGTAGAGCAGACCAAGATGGCATTGACCTCTGAAAATACGAGACATCTGTCCATCCTTCTTTTTCTCTTGTTTTCTTGATTTCCCTTTCTCTCTTTCTTTCATGCTTTCTCTTTCTTTCTTTCTCTCTTTCTTTCTTCATGTTTTATTTTTCTCTTTTTTTTCCGTTTCTTTCTTTCTTTTTAAAAAAATCTTTTTATCTTGTTTTCTCCTTTCCATTCTTTCACAAGCTCTTTTTCTTCCATCTTTCATTCAAACTCCATTTCATGACTCTTCCACTAGCCTTGCAAAATCGGCCTCATCATCAAACTTCCCTATAGCAATTCTGAGTTTCACATATTCACGTGTTTCACGTGTTTTTTTTTTTTTCTTTTTTTTTTACTTGCCTGGGCATATCAATGTTTCCCTTCTTCTTCAACTCCCTTTGCTTTACATAATTATAGCATCTCTTTTTTGTCTCTGGCTCCCTGCGGCAGTTTTAGTTTTCTCTGTTTTCCCTTGTTCTTATTTCTTATGTTATTACCTCCCTTTCCCTATGTTCTAATGACGCTGCTTGATAGCTTTGATCTTCGCAGCAATTTACCCGGCCCTGCCTCTTTCTATGAATCCCGATTCCAGTTCACGTCATGAGCAAAACTTCTCCTTGTTGGAGGGTCTGCCCTCCTTCCCCCCTCCTCCCTCCAGATATATTCCAATACATTCCTCCAATGACGCCGTTAATGAAAACATGCTGGGAAATGAGGATACATTAGAAATGGCTTCATATCTGACAAATGTCTAGAGCCCGCCAGCGAGCAGGCAAGCCAGACCGCCGGTGTATTTGATGTGCACAGAATCTGAGACATTTAAATACTATAGAAGGGTGAGCGCTTCGTAGAGAGCTTAAGTTATTAGAAAAAGTCCAGCATTCAGTGAGATTAAGGTTTTAGATTAAATCCAAAGGCCAAATCATTAAGATTTAAGAGCAAGTCGTCTTTAACTAATGTCGAAGCTGTAATTTCACAAAAAGCATCTGAAAATTGACAGCTAACTTTAGCAAAAAACGTAGCTAACTATAATAGCTAACTATAGATGTCATGAATTTTATTTATTTTAAGGATTTTGTTTTCATATGCCTTTCGGCAAACCTGAGAATTCAGCCAATTCTTGGCGAAAAGCATGTGTCAAAATAACGCCGTTGAAATGTTATCTATGCTATATATTTTGAGAGCCGAGAGTAACTAAGTATTTTTCCGGGAAACGTTGTGAGGAAGGAGAGTTCGACAACTTGAGGTAGATTTCGGACTGGGTTATTATGGCAAATAAAGTACAATATTAGGGTTGTGAAATCATATATTTCTTAAAGTGTTTAGCATTATTCTTTTATCCATTTCACTTACCGCAAACCGCTTCGCATTCAGAGACACAATGCAGTTCACAAAAAAAGGCTACTTTTGAAAAAAAAAAATAGAGAAAAAATGCAAACTGCCATGATCTTATCATACGAACGTCTTCTCTTGTATCATTATAGGATACGAAACTCGATCCACTGCAACAGAGACGTTTTGCAAGACAGGGCTGAGGATCAAAGAGCTGAGACAATGGGTAAGGAAAATCTGTAAGGAGATAAAAAAAAAAATCTTTATGTCAGAAGCTACCCCGTTCTTTTTCTGTCCCATCTCTTCCATAGATCCAATTCAGCGTTATTCTATCACTGTCTCGCCCACCCACCGATGTATTTACTCACTCACTCACTCACTCACTCACTCACTCACTCACTCACTCATTCACTCACTCACTCACCCATCCGCCGATTAGTCATTCACTCATGGACTCATTCACTCCCTCACTCACTCATTCACCCATTCATTCAGTCACTCACTCACTCACTCTTTCACTCATTCGCTCATTCCTTCACTCGCTGACTCAGTCATTCACGCACTCACCACTCACTTACTCACTCATTCACTCACTCACTCACTCACTCACTCATTCATTCATTCACTTATTCACTCTATCACTCACTCAGTCATTGGTTCACTCTCACCCAAGAATCCATTCACTCTCCACTACCATACTACATTTCTCATTCAGACACCCTGCAGTACTCACAATATATGCACAAGAATTCTCCTTCATCCACAAATGCCAGATGTCAAGATTTAGTCCCTAATGGGAAACGCCGATGAAAAGTGAAACAGAAATATGAGGAAGGAAGGATGGTGAGACGGTGGAAATAGTAGATCTATCTAACCACCAATGGATCATATCGTTCCGTGTAATTCTATCTTGCAATAATAATTCCCAGGACTGAGAAGGGACGGATTCTTGCGGTGATGTACTGCGCTATATGACTGTGGCCGACACCGCTTTCCACGCATGACGTCCCTTCACTGCAAAGTCACCCGTCCGAAAAGTTATTTATGGGTGTAAATCTGCCAACGTCACTTCCGGCCGGAATCCATGTTAGGAGAGAATCCCCTCAAACACTTACAACTAAACTATTGTTTCGCGGCTAATTGGCAGCATACTAAAATTAAAGTGGACTACCAAGAATTCATGTATTGATCTTTCGATAAATAAATGAATAAATAGATAGATAAATAAATAAACGAATAACAATATATTTAAAAAAATAACACTGACTAATAAATGACAAGTGGATGAATAAACAAAAATAATTAATAAATGAATGGGTAATTTCCGCAAAGATTAATCGTGAAAATTGGCAAATTTGTGGAATGATACTCCGGTTACTTACGATTACGAAAGAAACAGGTAAATTCATAAAATACGTTTTACTTTTCTTTTTTTTTTTTTGTTTATGTGTGTGTGTGTATGTAAATGTTATATTATGTTTGTATGTGCAAGTGTGTACGGGCGCATCTATGTGTGTGTGTGTATGTGTGTGTATCTGGTTGTGTGTTGCGGAACAAGCATCAAAGTATGATTTTTTTTTTTTTTTTTTTTTGTTTCTCACACAAGGGAGGAGAAAGCAAAATACAGTGACAGCGAAACAACGAGGTCTTATATTAATTACTCTATGGTCATGCTATTCTAGCTCAGGAGAACAATGTTGCACTGATAATCATAAAAACTTAGAATAGTATATTGCTTGTAAAGTATGGTTTGGGATAATACTATTAGTACTTAATTTGTTTGATCCTTATTGATTAATTTATTAATTTCCTTATTTAATGATTTATTTATTAATTGTTCATTTATTTATTTATTCATTTACTTTTTAAAATTTATTTTCATCTGTTATTTATTTTATTTATTTATTTATTTATTTATTTATTTATTTATTTGTTTTTCTTTTTTCATTAATATCTCTTCAGGATTATTCTTTTACTCGTACATGAGTCTTTCCAGATTTCTTCCATGGGCTTTTGGGCACTTTCAGGCTATTATCTGTATTGAAAATGTTGCATCTTTCTTATCAATAATATGAGGGAGAAAAAAAAAAAAAGAAAACACATGTACCCACATAAATAACAGATACATTCACTTATTCATCCGTGCAGCAGGAAAGAGAGAAAGAAAACCAAAGAAAGAAAATAAGACAGTAAGAAATAAAGAAGGAAAGAAATATAGGCAATAAAAAAATAAGAAAGAGAGAATGAAATTAAAGAAAGAAAAAAATGAAAAGGGAAAGAAAGAAACAAACAAAAAAGAAACTAAAAAGAAAGACAGAAAGAAAGAAGGAAAGAAAGAAAGGAGAAAGACAGAAAGAAAGACTACACACGTGCAAGCATAAATATGTAATTACTATATCTATATTCATTCTCTCTCCCACGCGTCTATCAGTCAATATGGAAGATAGAAAAAACAATTGGGAAAATAATAGAGAAAGAAAGACAGAGCGAAAGAAAATAAGATAGATCTAGAGAGAAAAAAGATAACAAGAAAGAAAGGAATACAGAGAAAAAGAAAGAAAAAAAGGAGATAGAAAAGAAAGCTCCTTCTAGAACTAAACTGGGGAGGCTGTTCTTGAAGGGGCTACCACTCGATTGCATAAAGATGCACTTCCACAGGCCGAGATGAAAGGGAAGTCGTTCTCTGCTCATTTGGTTTGGCATGATCGCTCTTAAATTTGGCAGTCTGGAGTGAAACCATGCTATCAAATGATAGTGTTGTCGACAGTGATACCTGATCTAGGATATTGGGTTTTGCTTTGGCTACTCATTCTTTTTTTGTTGTTGGTGTTGTTATTTTTTCTTTGTTTGTTTGTTTGTTGTTGTTGTTGTTGTTGTTGTTGTTGTTGTTTTGGGGGGGGGGGCTTCTTTTTTCTTTTTTTCCAATCTTCGTTGTTGTCCTTTTTTTTTTCCCGTCTGCTCTATTTTTTGTTGCTGTTGTTTTGTTATCTATTTACTTGTTTATTATCGTTACTTTTAGCGCCTTTGTATGTGAGTACATTTTGACAATCACTGCTATAGCAAGCCATTTCTCCTCATTGTTTTGTTCTTTGAGAATCTGTTTCTTATTAAAACCCATATCTCACCCATGTCCTGAAGGAAAATTACTTATCCGCACATTAATGGTCATCGCTTTGACAGTGAGTATCTCTGCCTTACATTATCCCAGCTTCAAATCTGTTATTTTCTGTTAGCTTAACGGTTGTTCATGCTCTTTATTTAAATTGTCACATTTCTGTCATATTAGGTGCAGGGCAACACAGCAAAGACGTTTAGGGTTATTTCTAGTTTGACGAAGAGGCAGAAATTTAACATAGTTTACAGACATCTCCCAGTTTCGTTGTGAGTCCACAGATAATCATGCTAGTTCTTCACGTTTTCCAGCTCTCTCCTGGGAGAAGCAAGCACGGCTCTCCACTCTCGCTTCAGCTCATCCAGTCCTCTAATTTAAAAACATTCTTTAATGAGTTATTTAGATAACGGGCGAACACTGAAAAGGTTTCAGATGTTTCCTGGTTGAGAAGAGGCGAAATGTGTTATTTTTCCAAATGCCCATCAACATTGACATTCATTCATTCATTCATCCATCCATCCATCCATCCATCCATCAGTCCATCCATCCAGCTATCGGTCAATCTGTCCATTCGTCCATTCATTTGTTTATCCTTTCATTCATATTAGACATTCATCTATTCATTCACTTAACCGTCTGTTCGTTTATTCATATTTCGTTTTCTTCCTCTTTAAAATATATTAGTAATTCCTATGGTCGTAAAGCAATCTTACTTCGTTAAACCCTATTTTCCAAGTGATTCAAGATGGAGTTTTAATTAAAATGGAAGAGATGGGCTATTTCTGAAATCCTCTGTATTCTTCCTCCTGAACACCCGGTCCCTACAATTGGAGCTCCCGTATCCTCATGGTGAGGAGAGATTCTGACAGAATGGATGAGAAATGAGCTTGAGGTCGAGAGATAGGAGGAGCGACTGAGTGCTGGCCGCCGCCGAAGACACATCGCCAGCGTGAGCCAAGTTCTCTGGCTTGCGTGTGAGTAATAGGACCTCTGACAAGTCGCTTAGCATGAACACAATACGGGTCAGACACCTTATCTTTCTCTCTCTCTCTCTCTCTCTCTCTCTCTCTCTCACCCTCTTTGCTTCTCTCTTCTTTTCGCTCGGGCCTAGATCCATTTGACTGATTGTATTTCTTACACAGCTTCGTGGATGATTTTGCCATTTACGTTTTTCGTTTCCTTTTTTATTTTTTATCATATTTGTTTTCATTGGGTGCGTGATAAAGAAACAGTACTTTTCTGTCGAAGAATAATTTATGAATGTACAATCTGTTGTTTCTCTTCGGGCAAAGAATAAAAGTGTTGGTAGGAAAATACTGTTTCCTTGCAATGGTCCTGTATCAGAGATAGTCTCTGTAAGTTACTTTTAGTTATTCGTCTCATTTGTTGCTTTCTATGTCTGTTTTCGAAACGGCGAGTGAGTGTGTGTGTGTGTGTGTTTGTGTGTGTGTGTGTGGGGGGGGGGGGGGCCCCCCCTCAACTTTCACCACTCCCCCCCCCCCCCCCCCCCCCCCCCCCCCCCCCCCCCCCCCCCCCCCCCCCCCCCCCCCCCATCCCATATTAGATTTGCATAACTAGCATTGTTCATTACTGAACTACATTGTCGTACTGCAGAACAAATTCAGTTTTGAAAAACCGAAAAAAAAAAATATATATATATATACTTACAAATGGCCATAGATGTAGATCTAGAATAAATGGTTTGAGCATTATTCACGTTGAAGTGCGTGAATATGCATTCCACTAGTCAATATGCCTGATATTTCTTCCATTTGTACTTAGTAAAATTGTATGGTACAGCAGACTGAAGCATGGCAGTGCCTTTGGCAGGTCAACACAAGGATTTCAATCGAACACACCCCACTTTTCTCTGTGAACTTTCCATGCTCACTCACAAGTTTAGGTACCATGTCACTCCTCCAAGACATTCACTTTCCCTTGTTACTGTTGCTTCTTTCCTCCATCTCATCAGAATGTGCTTCCCTAAGAGTGTTTTTCTTTTTTCGATGCCCCTGTGTCAAAGGCGCGGTCTGAAGGAGCTAGACGCCTATGCAAGAAATAGATCGTCATGAAGGCTTGTCACCTCCAATGCAACGATTACAGTCGACAGGGACAGACGACTGCGCCGGGACTCTGCCAGAGGTATAAGGCATATGATCCCGTCTCATCTTTGCGACACTCGTGGGCGTGCCTGTGCTTCCAGTTTCGACCTCAGGAGTCGCATGCGTCCTTCATTGCGTTGCCGGACAACCAACGTATGGTCTTGTTGCATATTGTCACACTTTAGTATATTTCACAAAGTGACAATAGCTCCATGGTATATGGACATGTTCTGAGACAATACGTGGAAAGGAGAAACTGATAAAGGAACAGAGCAACAAATGAACTATGCTAGCTGTGCCCCAAATATCTCCGACCACTTGTTGGGACTAATATATGGGAATCCTTTAAAAGGCAGGAAAAGGAAATGCCTCGGGGCAAGACTGTGTTGTAGCTGAGAGGTTGAGCGTCTGCTCCTCCAGAAAAGCGTCACGGTTCGAATCCTATCAAGGTATAGGAGAGATTTAGAAATTGCTTGATTTCATTTGTGAATCAACGGTTTCCTGGCTTCTTGTGTAGGAAAATCGGACGTCTAGCCTTCTCGAGCTAATAAGGACGAATGTAACATCTCGAATTCCTGTGCGTATGTTACACAATTGTTTCTAATTTCTAAAATTTCTGCCCAAAACTTTTCACCAAAATGGACACGCATTTAAAGCCTAGCTTTAAAAGACTACAAACATAATATAATAGAAATAATAATTCCCTATCCAAAAATATAATATGAGTCAGTGTTACATATATAATAGAAAAAAGGTTACCATAGAATGTTGCAACCCTTCATGACTAAACAAACCGATCCATGTGTTTTTCTGTTTAAAACCTTATTTGCAATTGGTCACTGTTTTAGCGCATAAAAAAAATTAATAAATAAGGCAATTATAAACGATAACATTTGCGACAAAATAATTATTGTGCTCACTGGAGCCCAAACATCCCAGCTAAGCTCTTTATGTCCGATACACGAGTGAAAGAATGAACCCATATATTACTAAATAAAAAACTAAATTGCAAGACATCACAGTGAAATTTCTATTTCGAGAAGGGTAAATAAAAACTCCTGTAATACAAATATTTCACAGATCAGTTCTAGGTGAGATCTCAATCTTTACAAGTACCCCAGATATCTCCGATCGCTTGTTAGGACTAATAATTGGGAGTCCTTTAAAAGGCACAAAAAGGAGATGCCTCGGCGGCAAGACTGTGTTGTAGCTGAGGGGTTGAACGTCCGTTCCTCCAGAAAAGCGTCATGGTTCGAATCTTACCAGGGATATGGGTACGAATTAGAACGGATAGGATAAACTTCATTTGTCTTTGTTTCGTTTCGTTTTATTACGTCTCTCAACCTTCTCCAGGGTGGTTATCTCGTCGGTATAGGCTTCAAATAGAAATTCCATTCACAGCTGATGAGATACAGTAACCATGCAAGACATGTTCCCACTCACATGCATAATATAGAAGAAAAAAAAATGTCACGAAAAGCATCAGAACAAGGCAGATTCAAAATGGCAGAAATGAATTAGTTTAACACTCTCGGTTAGTTTTTATCGCACCAAACGCCCACTTCTTTCGGAATATTTAAACTGACTATAAAGTAGCTACATAGTTTTCCCACTTACGTTACGTTTTGATGTACAGGTATACTGTGTCAACGTATTCATGATTTCCTTAATACGTTTGTCACTTTCTTGATACATCGATTTATTCTCCAGTATGTCATTCTAAGGATGCGTAAGCTTATGAAATCCTACACATAATTTCCAGTCAGTTAGATTCTGAAGAGGTTTTACTGTCTACAATATTCGTATACTTGGGAAATTTTTCCTTCTCGAAATGCTGAATTTCCATCGTTCCCAACGAAGCTGAGAAGATTTTTAGAAATAGATGTACTCTATCCTGAGTAGAGGAATAGAGCTTTAAAACAAAACAACAACAACAATAACAAAACTCAGCAGTCATACAGATTTAATTTATTTTCAAATGGAAAATAAATATTTCAAAACAACTATATTGTAATCTAATCTCGACATAGTTTTATCCAGCAACATATTCGAAAAAACAGCTTGTTCTCCATTACAGTTAGAATGATGTAGTTCTTGTCTTTACGACATGATTAAAATCATTCAGTAGGAGAACTTAGCTTTTAAGCTGAGATTTCTTTTTTTTTATATTTGCTGGATATGTAAAACCCCAAAATGAGAATTCTTCATTAAAATTTCCACGTCTGTCAATAAATGTAGGCAAGTTCTCTAATATACATCAAGGCCTTCTCTGATTCGACGATCCATGTGTTGTACAATATGTTGTATGTTATTCGAATATTTTTTTACTGAAAGTGGACTTTAAAAAAAAATAAGTTTGAGAAACTCTAGAATGTTTCGTAGATTACAGATAATATTACATTCAAACTTTCAAAGTACAATTCAACCATAACCAACGGGAAAAAAAACCTCAGAGCTAGAAGAAAAATAACAAAGAAATTAGAGTGCAATAATTAAACTATGCACAGCAAACGCTTATTCTAGTCAATAATTATACTAGTGTTCGATTAACATTGCAACCATACGTGGCAACGATTATTTAGTAATATATTAATTTCTTTTCAACAACAACAAAACCCAACTTACTTTTAAGCGTTTGGGCAATCGTTGCTACATCTCCGGGAGGCATTTAAAATTTAAATTTTAAAACATATTTAAAATACACACATATTCATCTAAAAACAGGGGGGAGAGAGAGAGAGAGAAAAAACAAGGATTCTATGCTCTCTTTCATTCTCTCGCTCACCGAAAATGCTTAAATGTGTGAATGTTTGGAAATGTATTGCAATCTTCAGTGAAATTAACCAACCCCGAGAAGGGAAGGTGACGAGGTAGAAAAAAAAAAAAAAAAATTGAGGAAAGTTATAGCCGTTGGCTTCCCTTCCACGATGCGTTTTTCATATGTTTTACTGGAAAAAACGGTGTAATCTAAGTCATCTTTTATCAGTAATCACGGGCCGCGAAGAATATTACAGCATCACATCTCCGAACCATTCCCCGGTCCCCCATTTTCTGCCTTCTTTTTACCCTTCGTTCCTTATCTTTTTTCGTTCTCCGCCCCTTATTTATCTGACAGACATCCACCCCCAAAAGTAACTTTAAATGCTTTTGCTGTCGCACAAAGCTCAATGCTGAGGATGAAATAAAGACCAGTTTCTGCCACAGAGACGGTGGTAATGAATAATTATGAACATAAATGAGAGGAAGGGGACCCTTATACAGCGGGTTTAATTAATAAAATGTTGATTCATAAATCTGATTTATTACCAGCCAAAAGCATAAATATACATGTTTCGGGGTAGTAGAGGTCATAAAACGGTGTAAAATTGCAGCTTTCAACATCATAGCAGGGGGGGAAACCAAGAGTAGCCTTAGAGCGAATGGCTAAATGAAAAAAAAAGTATCAGATGTTTGTTGTCATAAGCCTTTTTGATTTATCAGCGCGATTTAAGCGGGTCATGCTCGTTGACAAAGTAATGAAATTGTCACTTTCTCGTTTTGCTATATAGATATTTGTACGGCAGATAAATGTGTTTTAATAATATCTTGGTGAAGTTATTTACTTTTCATCAACTTCTTATGTCATCGGCCCCTTCAACATGACATTGATCTCTTCTTCTAGGCGTGAATTAACACCCACAGCTGACAGCCCAGACAAGATATCATGATAGCAAATGACGTCGGCAGCAGCCAGTCTTTTCTTTCTCTTTGATACCCATGTTAAACTCACAACATAACAGAATCATTACGAGTCATTCCCAGTCTCAGACATCTCATTTCATCATCGGCATGATCAAAATCTCAGAATGAAGTGAAATGAAAGATTAATATGGGTGCGCAGGAAAACGGCCAGCTATGAGAGAATTAGTTCTGTGGAATTTTTGGAGACACTTTTGCCCCTTTCATGACATTGATTACGGTGCCAGCATGCTATGTCGTGAGCAAAAATAGAAGAACAGTAGTAGAAATATGAATCACAAGAAATCAAAGTAGAAGTTGTCGTGGTCAAGCTATTGTCTAAGATAAGCTGCTCCAGTGGAAATGATAAATGATTTCCGAATGCAATCATTGTCATCAACATTATCATCAAAGTCGTCGGTGTCAGTCATCACGGAGGACAACATCGGGGGTGACAACAGCAATGGCTGTTATTGTCAAACTTCCATGTTCAACATGAAATGTTAACTTCATTGTGGTCAGAACAACTGTTTTATGCTATCTCGTGTTGGTCTATCATAGATCTACGTCTTCCCTGTTTGGAGTATCATAGGCAAAAATCCATGCATATCGAGATACCCTTTCACCTTAGGCATGATGGCCATGGTGATCAAAGTGTTAAAAAGGAGAACAAAAGCATATTATTGTACTTACCATATAGTCAGAACCACTGCTTGAGGAATTGTTGTCGTTGCAATTTTCTTCTGTCCTGTTGATGCGACTCCCGTGAAGAAGCTCCTCCAAGCTCTCAATGTATTCTATAGCATTCCGAAGAATTTCCACTTTCGGCAACCGCTGATTGGGATTCGGACATGTTCGGCGTTTGAGGGTCTCGAAGGCTTCATTAACCCTTTTAAGTCGTCTTCGCTCTCTCATGGTTGCCGCCTTCCTGCGGTCGATGGTGACGGTTTTCCTCTTGCAAGCTTTGCAAGCCCACAAAAGGCAGCGTCTGTTGGGTCCGTGATATCCTGGAGCGAGAACATGTGGGATATGCTCCTCAGAATCATCGTCCTCGTCACACGAGTCTTTACCATTGGCGCTCCCGCAGCCTCCCTCGTCAATCTTGTTCTCAGAAGGGTCCGTGTCTAAGAGCGGTGAGCATGGCTGCGCCTCGTGCATGAGTACGGGTGTAGTGTTTGGATTCTTTTTAGTGCTGCTCGAATTGCCTTGCTTAAGATTCGCTGTCTCATCTTCGTGAAGAGCTTTGTCTCGAGATGATTTGTTTGCCTTTTCGGGATCGTCTTTGACTGATAAAGGCGATGTGCAGTCGGCAAGTTTTTCTTTCGGGCCGAGGAAATGTTTGGAAGTGTCCGTGTTTGGTGCCACGGCACTGGGTGAAGCAAACGTTGGATTCGTTGCATTCCTGGCTCGCCTATGAAAGTCCATTTGGTTGTTAGTGTAAAAGGAAGGATGGTGTGGGTGTGTGTCACCATAAAAATGTTGTGAAGCGTATCCACTGTAGTTGTAGACATCGGACGGGTACTGACGAGAAAAGGCAGCTCTGGAATAGGCTTGATGTGGACTAAGCAGGTCCTGTCTGGCCGTGGCCGAAGACGGGTGTGAATAGGACATGTCCATAATTTGTCGGGGGTCCTGAAGGTCAGGACCGGCAGTTCCAAATGTCCCAGTGCCAAACATTGAGGGCGGGGCGCTGTGCTCGTAGCGGCAGCTCCGGTAGTCTGCCATCATCATCATGTTGATGTTGAAGTTATCCTTATCTTTATATATTTGTTAAACAGCAATCGTATCCGCCTTCACTCTTTCAGCTCTGATTTCCAATGAAAATAACAGGCGAAGCAGGTTTAAATAAATTATTTTCTGATGAATTAGAAACACTTATTTAAATTGATATTTAAATAATTCATGACAAATGGGTTGTCGATCTAATAAAGTCCAGCAATTTTATTTGTTCTGTTGTGTTGAATATTTTTCTTTCCTTCGTTTTTGCTTTCTTTTTTCAGTTTGAAAATGCGAACCATTCAGGAAACTATCAAAGGGCAATAGACTCCACCGTCTGATAGCCTTACTGACGAGCGCTTGTCCTGGAGCAGTTCTGTTTTCACCTCTCTAATCTACCTCGGAATTGCGAGCCCCTTGTCTCCACGTTGTCAGCACGCGCTCCACGACTCACATTCTCGTGTGCTTTTTACATTAAGAGATACTGAATCGCTTATCCTTTCCTCAGCATCTCTCGCGGGAACCTTTTTTCTTTTCTTATCATAGAGTTTCAGGCTGTTGTATTTATTTTTAACGTTTTTACTGGCATCATCTTTTATAAACTTATATTTTCCTTTATGATTTGGTCTGAAGGTCCGGCCAGGATTATCTGTGATCTGTCTCCGTCTCCTTCAAGATAATTGTGTCTTTGGTTTTCTGGTGGTTCTTTTCTTTTTTTTTTTCCTATTTCCAGGAAGTTTTTATTTTATGATTATTTATAGCCTGACACTGGCGTGGCGTTCTGGAGAAGTTTACTGCCTTTCAGGCCAAGTGAGGATAGGCTTGCCCAGATCTAGATTAGATCATCAACTTCCATCTACCAGCTCCTGTCCTCGGCAGTTTCTCTGAAAAGAAGCAGAAAGAAACGAAATAAGAAGTGGCGTTCAGTTATATTCTTAAGTCTCCTTAAAAATGAAAAAAAAAAAAAAAAGGAAAGCCTTCCAATAAG
>JBCEWB010354195.1:0-21307 GCA_039654565.1 Peronia peronii
TAACTTTTTTATTTATGCATGGATTTTCAAAATTCAAAAAGCTTCTTGCTCAGGAAAGATAGAGCTATCACACACACTAAGTTACTATTATGTTTTTTGAAAATAATTTTTTTTATTGGCATTGCTAGATTATTTCATGGTTAGATTAAGTATTTTTCACCAGAATACAAATATATTAGGTCTATTTTTCACGTTTACAAATATGTTTTTTTTTTAACTAAAGTCACAAGGTGCCTTATTTGATCTGGGTAAAATAAAAGTAGGCACTGCAGTGAAGACATGCGGCTTGTGTGGCAGTGGGTTGCCAAGCACCTGTTCATTTTTGTGACTGAGCATGAGGCAGCCAAAATTGGTGGTTATAAACATTCACAAAATTTCCTTCATTACAGCCAAATTTCTTCCACTTCTGGCTTTTGCTTTTGATGTTTAGAGGACGGTGAACATATGGTGTGCTCTGTTTGTCACTTGGTTTCGTAGACCTGGAGATGTTTTCATTTGAAATTGAGGGAAGCTTTGCTGCATAATTTTTCAAATCAACCCATCTACTTTTTACCAAACTCTCCGTATTTGTGCTTGGAGCCAAATATGAGCCAAAAATTATTTTATTTGACACAATCCCCAGCCTTCAAATGTTTCTCCAAAACTGGGAGTCATCTCGTATTTCGCATCCCTATCATCGATAACGGAGGCATTCACTGGTAATGTTCCCAAAATCTTTTAAAAATTGCCATCTAATTGATTTAGGCACCATATTTAGCTACAAAAAATGTGTGATTTAATTACGACACCAATGTAAATTTATGAGAACTGGCAATAATATCAGCAGACTGAGACTGCTAACTAGTGTAGATCTGGTCAAGTAGAACTATAAACACAGTAATCATAGTAGTGAGAGAGGGCGGGGAGCAGAGAAGATAGAGTTTAAAATGCTTTTTATTTTGAGATCTAAAATAAATTTTCTACATTAGATGGGGATATTGTGTTTGAAAGTAGGGTCAATTTATTTTCAGTGGTTAATGTAGATCTAGAATAGCGGCAGGATAACAACATGACAATTACATCTAGTGGTATTATGTTGCTTGTTAGAGTATTTAACATTATTTGATTTGCTTCTTTTTAGTTCCCTAGAAATGGAGACATGGATTCTAAGTAAATTCATTGATAAAATTCTCATTGTTGAAACAGAATCACTTGTGAAAATGGGATAATTAAAAGAGCAAATGTCTTGCGGCCAGTCGAAATGACACGTAAGTCGCTGGGCTAGAGCCAAGAAATCGGGTTTTGAAAGTAATGAGTGGGGTCAGACATCAAATTTTTTTTTGTGCATTCATTTCTGAACAAGACAGTATCGGTCTTACCCTTGATCTATAAATATTCCTTCATTAAAATCGGGTTTTTGTGAGGTAGGCATGTAGATTTATGCATTTGACCATGCGTTTAAACTCAATTTTCTCGGAATTTTGGTCACTGCTGGGGGTTCCCCTCTTGTCTCTTTAAACCACAATATCTCTGGCTAGAATAAAGCTAGCTCAAAACTTTTTTCACCACCTGAAAGGATATGAAATAAGCTTTCGCATGATACCAAAAACCCCATATGGTGAAAAATCGACATACGTCTTTATTTTGACTGGTTGCGAGACAAATGTGAAACAAAATCGTATTCTTTCAGTGTTCAGCTGGGCAAAAGTACCACTCATTTTAGCCTTTCAAAGGTACATAATGGTAAATAAATAATTTCCTAGGGGTTTCAAACAATTGCCATATTTATCTGTGATTTTGTATATCAGTATATGCAAAATGCTGTGAAATTGGTGTAGGTATATTGATCATTAGCAGATTTCAGTTCAAAATGTGTTTTTGTTCAAAGATTGTCACAAAATGCAGTGGTTAAAAAATGGCTGCTTTCAAAAAAAAAAATGTAAAAAAAATAATATCTTGGGAATAATCAAGATATTGAAATAATTTAAAAAGCATAATCACCAGAAGCTCAAGCTTTATCTTTTGGGGCTGTTTTCATTGTCATACATAATCTTTGAAATTTTCACTGCAGTGCCTAATAAAAGCCTGCCAGGGAAAGATAATACTGTTTCTATGAAGAAAGAATTCCAATGTTACATAAGTCAGAAATTAATTCTTCGACTTCCATAAGATGATTCTCTTAGCTGGAAACTGCTGCTGCTGGTGGATGCATGTTTTGGGCTGTCACAGAGAGTGAAAGAAATTATCTAGAAAACATTATTTTATACATTTTTTAAAAATATGATAACTAGACCTCTCTTATTATATTTCGAATGGAATTGTTTGTCCAATTTCACTCAGGGATCGGAATCTGAGAAGCATTGAAGTGAACACAGTGGATGGCTTCCAAGGCCAAGAGAGAGATGTCATTATCATATCTTGTGTGAGAGCCCAAGAGAATCCAACAAGTATTGGGTATGCAGGGTTATTTTACTACACTGTCACTCTTTTAAATATATGTCAACTAGACAAAGAGATAAAGAAAGATAGAGACAGAGAAAGAGAAATGGAGAGAGAGAAAAGGGCTCAAGGATGTCCAGCAAGACATACAGTCATGTTTAAAAGGGAGAAAGAGAAAGATGTTGGAGAGAGGGAAGAAAGCAGTTTATGATTAAAAAAAAGAGAGAGACAAGAGAAGTTTTGAAGAGATGGAGAGAGAGAGAGGATGTAGACACCTCTGTATCAGTTGTGTGGGAGTTTAAGAAGTCTTATACATGTATAGTGAAGAACTGATTGAACAAATTTAAAAAACTCACTTCTACCAACAATAATTTATCTTTCACAAGCTGCCCACTGTTTCTCAGGCTGGACCACTCCTTCCTGAGTTGGCCTTGTATGTATGATGCTTTAGTCTATTTACCTGTGACTGTGGATATATGTCACTTAGTTTTACGTGCATTTACGGTGAAATGAATTTGCTTGTGAAGGCCAATGAAATGCAAAGCAATTCTGTTGTTTCCTCCCTAGATTTGTTGCTGACAGGAAGAGAATGAATGTGGCTCTTACTCGAGCAAAACAAGCTCTATATGTGATTGGAAACTTCAAGACGTTGGTAAGTAATAGGCTGTGGCAGAGGGTAAAAATTATATGTGTAAACAGAATAGTTGGTCTTTTCCAAAGGATATTACTTCATAGTCATTTGAGCTTTCTTAGAAAGCAATCAGTCAAAGGTAGTGATATATGCTTCTTAAGCTTACTTTCTCAGCAAAATCCAAAGGATAATACAATCTTTGGGATTTATTCAGAGCTCTGGTGCATTTTTGAGGTACAATTTTATGTTTTAGTAAGCTGTTACAACATAACCATTGTTGTATGCAGTGCTCAGAGAAATTTATTTCTTACTTTTCTTAACTATATCAACTCATTGCTCTAACAAAATTGAAAGGAATTAATTTACAGACACACTGTGAAAGGCAAATTATTTACCACCTCAAAAAGACATTTCTCAGCTGACAGCATCCATGTGTGTGGCGGGTCACCTACATAGTAATTTTTCTCATTATTTCCACTTCTTGGGTGAGATGTCACCTGAATAGTATCATCTTATCCCCAACCCTAATCCTAACCCTAATCAGTATCTAGGTGACGTTATCCAGATCTTAAAAATGATGAGAAAAACTTGCTATTTAGGCAACGTATCACCCAAATAGGCAACCAGCCACTAACATAGACAATTCCTTCTCAACCTTGTCTGATATTTGCGGAAAAAGAATGCAGCTCGACATTTGTCCATTAGAGGAAAAAATAAAACAGGCAGTTGCTCCCTTTTCTGATGTGCTCACATAAAGTTTCATATATCAGGTAGCCAGCACTATGTTGTTCATTCTGCATTCTGTTTGTCCAGGATTTGTACTTCAAAGCTATAATTATAATACGACAGCAGTGCTGAGCAACAATTATGAATAAACAGTAAAAACGAGAATGATCTTCGTGTCATATGATTGAAATAAAAGGGAAATGGATGATAATTAGTTTCACATCTTGCACACTGGTTTCTTTTTTTTTTTTTTTTTTTAATTTTTATAATTTTGTTTGTTTGTATTTGGTTTTTTTTAAATATTTTTGTTTTGTTTTGTTCTTTTTTTTTTTTTTTCAGTGATGGTACATTAGCCACATTATAATATTAACCCGTTCAGTGCCAGGCCTGAATACATTTTGAAAGCTAGAAAGACTGGCTCAAGGGAGATAAAGGGACAAAAACTCTGGTGATTGTAAAAAAAAAATTAAGATAAAATACATTTTACACATTTTTTGCCAGAAATCAGGTGCAGTTTGTTGAGAAATCAATGCTAAATGTGATAAATGTACATTTTATGGGGTATAACAGTGACAAAACAATAAAATTTAGACTGCACCTGCGCCAGCTTCATTACACAGATTTAGATCTAGATCTTTACTACCAGATCCACATCTAGATCTAGATCTAATTTCCTCGTCATCACTGTTACTTTCTTCCTCTCTATTATGTTCAAATTCTTGATCTGCGCCTGATTTATTGTCAGCAGCACATTCCATGTTGAAAACCTGTGTTTCTTCATCATAATGTGATGATCTTGAACCATCCGTTTGTCAGACTGTTCAAAAACTTAATGCAATCTTCAAACGATTGTAGCTGTCAAACACATCGTTCCATTGTGGCAAAATCTGGCAGTGACTTCCCTTCAGTACTATTACCCATGTTCCCACGAGATCTCATATTTAGGGCCCGATATCCGTTTGTAAAGAAAACGAAAGCAAAGATTGTACATAGCGGGCGTTGGAGTACTGAATCAGTAGCGGGCATTATCAGGCGTTGTGATACTGAATGGGTTGATATGAGAATCAGTAATAAAATATCTGGTGTATTTTTATATTTTCAGAGAACAGACAAATTGTGGGGCGAACTGTATGAGGATGCAAGAACTAGAGGATTAGCAGTTGAGGTAATCAGTACTGAAAACTTCAGGAACATTGCACAAGACAAACTGGCCTAAGTACTTTCGACATCAAAACTCCAAGCAGGAAGGGGAGAGGAGAATCAGCCAGTGCATTTCAATTTTTTATTCCATACTGCCATCTGGCAGCACTTGTGGATTGTCATTTGACAAAATGGGGATCACCATGAATTGTTTGCTGTTTGTTTATTTTTTTGATGTCTTGTTTGTTGTTGTTTTCACGTCTATATTTTTGAATAGTCTGATGGATTTTTTGGCTTGTTTGCCTGTTGTTGTTGTTGTTTTTTTTGTTTTTTTTCTTCACTTTTGTATTTTTTTTACTTTTGTAGGTGATTACATCTTCAGGACAGAAGACATGATGGTTCTGTCCAATATTCTCCCAAGTCATGCTTTTTTGTCTATATGTTGTATGTCATGCCCACAGTTCTGAGTTTTTTTCCTCTACCTGAGGCGTGGATCTGAAATAGATAGGAAAAGAAGTGGCAGTTGTTCTGAACCTTATAGCTGATTCAAAATACAGTGGTCTCCGCATAAGAACCAGGTCGTCGGGAGCCAAAAAAAGCGGGCTCTTAGGCGACAGGTTCTTAGGCGGATTGAAAAGTTAAGCAACCTGTCTGACCATAGATTATGTTCACTACTATGATTTGTTGATCGTTACCGTTAGTTAAAGATTTATCTATGCGAATAAGTACAGCCTTCTTCTCTGGGTGTATGTTATAATTAGATATAGCAATTCCAGATCTTTTTATGTGAGTTTTCACATAACGGTGTCATTGTTGCTGTGCTACCCCGCGGATAATCCCACGAGTGAGCCAAGTGTTTAGAGACCGACTGAAGTAGCAGAACAGCTGACCAGCCAGGAGGCTAAACTTACTCCTCCTTATCCACAAAGCCAATCACAGGTGCTATCCCATGTGTTGTCAAACAAAGAGATGGTTACGTATTAGTCAACAACGTGGCCTGATTATGCAGTCATACATCAACCATCACTTCTATTCCTTTGTCTACCTGTTCTCTCCACCCCTATCCCCATTTTACTGCACATCTAGCACTGTGCATTTCTCTCAAATGGACAGTATGATGTAGAATTATACCATAAGTACTCAGGTGTCTTGGCCCGACACCGGGCTCTTAGGCGGATTTTTTTATTTGGGAGTACCCTGAGCAGGTTCTTAGAGGGGCAAATCATAGAGGAAAAATTCCGTTTCGCAGCAGAGGCGGGTTCTTAGGTAGACCAGGCTCTTAGGCGGAGGGTTCTTAGGCAAAGACCACTGTACAAGTAATTTTCAATTACATTACAAGGCTCAAAATGAACAGGTGTTATGTGAGTGTGTGTATGTCCTTGGTTCAGTTTTGATATGAATCAGGCCACAGGGTATCAACTAAATGTTAATTGCAACAGTATCCTATACTTGCCAACAGTTTGTCATGAAGTGCCAATCCAGCGGCTATTTTATGTTTTGAATGAAACAGAGACTTGGGAAATACAAACACAAAAGAACCACTGGCTTATATGTTTATGTCGACCATCTAATAAGTTTTACTTTATGTGATATTTCACTGTCACTAAAAATGCAGTTACTTTGTGTCTGTACTCCTTGTGTGGACAGTTTCATTTTGCTGCAAATAGTCCAAAATTATCAGCATTGTGAAATATGACATGTCAATTAAGGTGGCGACAGATACTGTTTATATTTGATGCAAATATGAGTACAATCATGTGATCATTCATTTTCTATGTAAAAATCTTTTCATTTGTTTTGAATTATGAAACAATCTAATGAACATCTATTTTTTCTTTCACACTTTCATTCTTTTTTTTTTTTTTTTTGAATAAAGCTAAATTTATAATTCTTTATTGGTATACAATGTAAAATTAAGAATCATAATGTTTAGTATTAAAATATTGATTGCGAAGACAACAGTAAAGATCAAGACTTATGTTTGTGATATGTAGTGTGTGTATATATATATGTGCACTGGATGAGAAAGTTAACTACATGTAGGTTAATTTACAGCCTGAAATAATGTAAGTTATGGCTTGAAATTTATATAATATTTGTACATCAGTATTTGAGATGAGAGGGGGTGCCCATGTTATAATAGATATTGTGGGTGACATTGATTACTACTATAAGGAAAGTCTTGAACTTTTTTTTGTTAACTGGACAATGCTTAGCACCATGTAGACTTGTTTTTTTCTGCTGGGCTCCAAATCAGCTAGACTATCAATATGAGAAGTTATTTCAGTTCATAGACAGTTTGATTGTACTTTTGTTTATATGTAGCTTTTAATTATGGCCGTAAACGACTGCTTACACAATTAACAGTCATCCATATGTAGTCTATGTTAAATAGAGTTATGTACAGTATACAAGCTGTTTGCTCAGTACTATAAGTGCTCAAAGTGACTTGTTTGTTTTACTTAGCAATCATAGAATTTGGTTTAGCTACTGCTGTAATTGCTCTTGCAGCTCTAACCAATGGCATCATTTGCCATTTGATGAGATTGTAACTGGCCTCACATCTGTAAAGGGAAAACATTTTTGACAAGGTGGAGGTAGTATATGTCCTCTACAACAGGAGCTGATAGAGATGCAAAACATTGCATGAAATATGACGAAATTGGAGACTAAAACAATGTTCCCAGAAGCTTGAAAATGGTTGTAGGGACAGTGTGGAAATGCAGAAGTTCATTTATTCTGAAAAAAAAATTGCTCAAAGGTGGGAGAAGTCGGTACCACCTACATTATCAAGGGCTGATTAGATTTTTGTCCATTCTCATGGAAAATGTAGCCAACTCAGTTCAAACATTTTTTGGCAAGTGGCATTGACTGTTTTATAAGTGTGCAAAAGCTTCCTTATTTCCTTTGCACTGAAATTCATGAGATGAATAGACAAATTAGGATATATCTCTTTGAAGTGATTTCTTTTTGTAATTCTGTATATAGTATATTAATGTTCATTGGAGCTGCAGCATCATTGTTGGCTGACCCACTTATCCATTCTTGATTATCATTTGCAGTCTTTTTTATATAGCTTGCTGTCATATTTGAAGACTGACTTTTGATCAGTTATCCAACTATGTTCATGAGCTTCTTCAACTTATTGAAATTTGTCTTTCACTATAGATTGTTATTCATTTTGAAATGAAGAGATCTGCTTGATGTAATGATTAATAATAGATGAATGTCAAATAAAGCCGTGCACAAAGGGAGAAGACAATGCAAACTTAGTGTCATGACTTTATTTCCACATTACATCAACAAAAATAGCAGTGAGTGCATCAGTTTTCAGCAACAACTCACAACAGAATGATTAAGAATATATCACCCAGCATTGTGGAATTTATCATATGTATGAAGTATTGT
Source organism: Peronia peronii (assembly GCA_039654565.1). NCBI lineage: Eukaryota > Metazoa > Mollusca > Gastropoda > Systellommatophora > Onchidiidae > Peronia > Peronia peronii. The sequence goes on from JBCEWB010354195.1 coordinate 8,324, forward strand.
AATCTGTCAGTGCCATCACAAAGGGTCACTATTTGTTATATAACTAGAAGAGAACCCGCGGCCTTCGTGGGAGATAGATCAAACAGACACTGCCCTGCGAGTCAAAGTGTATGGTAAGTGTGTGGACCTCAGTGTTGGTATTGTGGATGAGTAAACTGAATGTTTCTCAAAGAAAACATATTTGTTGTTTTGGATGCTCTGCAAGCAGAAGCGGAAGAACAATAACATAATGCATCATTCTATCAAATTACAATTTGGATCAAACACCCTCGTCACTTTACTATTTAATTATTTTCGCTTCTTTGGGATAACATCAAACATAGTAAGCTTTTTGGGGGTTTATGTAAGTAGAAACACAGATCTTTATGCAACAGTGTTGGGTGCCAAATTTCATATGGATAGTTTTCGAGTCCTTAAGCCTTTTATGGGTTTTGTTGCAGATTTATGGTATAGATATTGACATTTTGACCTGCTGAAAGTGTTGGAGTTTCTCTGTTCCTTCCAGTGTAAACTCTTTATTGTATTCAGTTCATGGTTTTTTTTTTATATTTTTGTATCATGGAGTTAGCCTTGTTAGTTCAAACACAGGATAATTTTCTGTTCCTGTCAGGATAGCATTTTTGTACATTTTTTACTTTTGACTAAAAAAAAAATTATTGTATATGCTTTACTTTTGATTAAAAAAAGAAATTATACCTGTAACTGGAAATATTTTTGAACAGTGTTCTTTTGTCCAGACATGTTTGATCATGTAACCATGGCATTAAGTGTGAAATTTGTTATACACATAAATATTATGTCACATCAACTGTGAATGGCATTTCTTTTTGAGGGCAAGTAAAGTTTATCTTATCTATCTTATACATATCTCTACTGTTTTATATTTTTAATGTCACACATTTTAATAGCTTGTTACTTAAAAACTCGATGACTGATTACTTTGAAACTTTACACATCTGATTTGAGCCCTTGGTTGGTCATTCAGGGACGGATCTCATTATGTGCAGTGACCTTTTGTTTTGTGTGATGATATTGACTATATGGTTTTAAGTTTTTCTGTCATACTTCACAGCAGTGTGAACTGTTTTAGAAATGAAAACCACATACGCGAAGTTGACCTTTTTAATCATTCGCTGTATCAAAACTTTGCTTTTCTTCATTGATTCAGTATGCCTCCACTGAATAAATTAAAAAGAAATCAAATCATTGGAATGCTTCTGCTGCTCACTTTTACATTTTAAAACATGTCAGTCAAAAACAAGAAGGCACTGTACTTTTAAATTTTTAAACATTCACCACCTGCACCCAGAATCGCTTATAATTTTATACCCACTAGCATGTCTTTTATTTTGTTTGATGGTGCTGGTGAAACAATCTGGCATTCTTTGAAATGGAAATAGCTGGCAGAAACACTTCAGTGGTTTCATTTTTTTCAGATTCATTCACTTAAGGCACATTGAATTGGCAAAGCAAAGCAATAATTTGATATGGCAAATGATTTAAAGAGAGTTCAGCTTTATGAGTGCATTTTTCTTTTATAAAAGTGTTTTGCATTACTTCAGTGCATTAGAGAAAAAAACAACAATGTGATCAATATCATCGAACAAAATAAAAGACTGTTGTGTGCAAGTGAGTACGGTCCATGAATGACCCTGGGCTCAGGTGACATTTGTAAAAATTCAGAGTAATCGGCTGCCTCGTTTCGAACAGCAACAAACTAGATGTATTAAGTTAAAATGTGGAAGAATATATAAAAATATAAATAAAGAGTGAAATTAAAACTAGATGTACTTTTGTGCATTTGTTAGGTGTTAAATTGTTTAGCAACACAAAGCAATGCTGGTTGTTAGCTAATGATGAAACTGCCAGTAAAATAAGAGTTGTGTAACAAGTTTGTGTCGAGTTATTTATTGTCTTTTGGTCACCAGATGACACTTAAAGCACACCATGATTGGGTGATGTTTTATTGAGATTGCCATTTTAATGGTGTCTTCTTCTTCATCTTCATTATTTTCATTAACCCCTTCCTTAACTCTTCATGGAATCACTGGAATACCCTCTGACAAATTGTTTATCAGTCCATTCCATCCATTACAGTTTGTGGACTAGGTCCTAGGCCTGTATAAATGTTTTCCTGTAGCTCTCTTCTTTTAGTCCATCATTCCTTCTTCCTATCTCATTTTCACTTCCCTTTACTGTTCTTTGTGATGTAATTTTACCAAAACCATTAAAATATGTCACATAGCTGCAACATCTCAGTTTCTCTGTGTGTATAGTTGTAAGAAGATCTTCAAGGGCACCAGTATATTTTCAGCTGGTTCTGTGAGACTGTTTGTTACAGTGAACTTCATATTTAACAAAACCGGAATGAGAACTCGCGAATAACAACAAAATTTCAAATCCCAGTTTCTCTTGCTATGTACACTATATAAGAAACTACTTGAATAACGACAACAGAAAATCAAAATAATGCCAATAGCAAGAATTTCTGCATGGACATCACTGAATTTGGTAACCTTCTGACTTAGAGCACCTACGACACTTGTGTTGGCGTGTGCAGGATCAGTATGTTCCTATTCTGTAAGTGATGTCCTACTGCTAGGCGATCTGTCCACCTTTGTTGGCAGATATGGCAATTTGTTCCTGGCATGAATACCATCAATAACAGGAAATGAATCAGCATCCACCAGGAAGTCACCACCATTTTTGTCAAGGCAGTAAATGTAAACTCAAAACCTAGTGCCAAGATATGCCGCTTGAAACAAAATAGGATATGTCACATGTGCTTCCCACATGCGTTTAAGGATAGAGGAAGTAGGCATATGAAAATTATGTGAGTAATATTATTTTCCCTTATATAAGTATCAATGACCTAAACCTTTATTTTTTATTTTGCTGAGATAACGAGACAGGAATAGTGAAAGATTTTTGTCAGAACACTGACTGCTGTTATTGGTGAGTTTCACTGTAACAAAACTAAATATATATATGACCCAAGCATAAGATGCTGAAGATGGTTTATCAGCATCTCATTTCCACTGCTTGTACATGGTATCCTCTTTTTCAGTTTGTCTGCACTGCCTGCTTGTCATAAACCACTGCAACCAGTTTATCAGACAACTTTGCTTTGTTCTTCATATTCTCTTAACCCCACAATGATCTTGTCATTCACATGATTTACATTCTGCTAAACAAGAGACAGATCTGTATAGAATAAGTGCTAGAGCAGTATCCTGGTGATTGGCCTGTAATTATATTTTGTTGAAGTGTGAAATAATGTCTAATAATGCAAATTATCATACTCAAGATAGTATAAAAGTCTAAGCGATATAAAATATGCATACTATAAATATGCAACGAGGCGTCTCATTTCTTGTTTGTGTTCAGAATTTGCAGGATGTGTGGTGTTGTAGAGAAAAGTTTTGCACCATGGAGGATTGTAAAACATGGCAGATTGTGCATCTGTTCCACTTGTATCTGAAAGATCCATATTCATTATATGAATATCTTAACTCTTTATTCCACCATGTGAATACACCTTTTTTTTTTGTTTGTTTGTTTCACATATTGAACACTTTATACATTACTTGACCATGAACTGGTGTCTTCATTGTAGTGTCTTCAGATAGCTGCACTACCAGTCACCTCTCCTCCACCCCTTTTTTTTTTCTATCTTTGGAGTTTTTTGTTTGTGTGGAAGATCTCTTTTTTTTTTTTTAATACTTTTCTCATTTCCATTTTGTACATCCTGTTGTGCACATACCATCAGACATTGAAGGAGATGAAATTGTCATTCTAGAACCAGATGTAAGGCCTTGTTAACAGAAAGTAGCTTGTTTCTTCTAAAAAATTCATCTTCTTCACTTCATCGCAATTTTTCATGCTTGCCCTCTATCTGGAAATCTGACTCTTTCATACTGAAGAGTTCTCAGTATTGACTGTTTAGCTGGCATTATCATAACATGCTCAAATCATCAGTTTATTGATGTATTGTGAAGTCATTAACCTGTTTAACACTGACTTTTTCACGGATGTCTGTATTCTGGAAGGGATGTTGGTGGGTGGCGTCCATTGTTTTCTAAGACATTTTATTTCCCATTATTGTCATTTTACTTTTATTGCTCTTCAGGTGCATGTCTTACATTGCTTGTTTGATTCAGCAAGTTTATCAATCAAAATTCTATGAACCGAATCAGAAGAAAGAAGTATTTCATCTGATCTCTCCCTGCATGTCTTCCTTTTGTCTTCATCGATGGCTGTCTTTACAATATCGATATTTGCATCTCCACATGCAGTCACAGGCCTTCCAGGTCATGATCTTTCCACAACACTGATTCACCCCTGATAAATTTCTCTTACCCATGATCTTACAGTTTGAGCAGTTGGAGAGTAGCCTCCTAAAGCAGCCAATACATCTTGATGAATTTCTGGTGGCTTTTTTCCCAAAAGAATCTAAAATTTTATAACACTTCTGGATGTCATATCTTGAGAATAGTTTTCTCAAAATATTGATGTCCATTTTGTTGGTTAAACTCATAAAAGATGGTGTAAACAAACCCCTGTAACTTTGATTCCATTGAAGGCAGTGCCATCAGGTTTAAACAGGAATTCCCGTAAATGTTGGTTTCATTTACATGAAGTTTAAGGCATTTAGTTGATTTTTTTCAAGATTTTTCAAGGTAGAGAAATTTATTTTTGAAACAGACCTCGTAGCATTTTTTTCCTGCAGTGAAACGCTTACTCTTACTTTGGTGTATCTAAATATGAATGTATACATGAACATATGTCTTGCAGCCAGTCAAAATGAATTGTATTTGATTTCCACTAATCATTTTTATCAAGTAGAATCTTAATTTTATGGTGAAAAAAGTTTTGAGCCAGCTTGACCCTAGCTAGAGAGAAGGGAGGGGTGACTCATCAGTACCAGCTAAAACATCAGGAGACAAAATGATAAATAAAAATGAACAGTTTAACACATAACTCTAAATATTCATCTACCACATGGTGATATGTTTATTATCAGCCCATAAGAGCAAAATTTTCTCAGTCTTTCAATTTCTTCAATATAAAAACATTGATATCAGACCTCGTTCTTCACATTCAATCCCAATCTCCCTGATCAAGTCCAGTGACTTATGACGCATTCTAACTGGCCATGAGACATAATGTATTTATCTAGGGATTAATCAATCCTTTTTTGTTGACTTAAGATGTGTTCCCTTTCTGATTGAGCCTCTTGACTTTACCAATGTATTCCTAAAGACAGACCAAAGAAAATGAATGTTACATTTCCAATATCACAGATAATTATAAATGTTTGAATTTTTCAGAGCTTTAATGCAGAATTTCATTGTGACTTTGTTACAATATGGTGGTAGATAATCACAGACAGAGATTAAGGGTTTTTTTTTTTTTTTTTTTTTTTTTTTTTTTTTGGCTTTGGCTTTGAGATGGCCAGTAAGTTTCAGAAACAGTTCATACCACAATAATTCATTAGAGATATAGACATAGTTATAGCACTGAAGTCTGTCATTGATTATCTGTAATGAGACACATGTTTGTACAATGAACTATGTTAAAGTATGTAGTAAATGGTCTAAGTTGAAAGTGTAGAGAGCCTGGACTGGTAAATAGATGGGCACAGAGTTACAACTAGCATTTCATAAGGGATAGACGCTTGCCTCAGTACTTTGTTTGCTCAAATTAAAAAATGTTAATTTGTTAAACAACTTTAGTTTTTTTCAGTGTTCAGATAAAAAAGTAAATATTTTAACTTTTAAATTACCTAAAATTCAAGTTTTAAAGAAGTCATTGTCTATAGATTTTTCTTGTGACATGTGATTTGAAGTGAACGTCTTTTTAGTATGAACACTGAATGGTGTCTATCATTGAAATATGCTAGTAGTAGTGACTTATACAAGCAGAGGATAATTCATGTGTATGCACTGAAATGTCTCTGCAGTGCTTCAGCTTAATTTAAGTATCCACTATAGTGTGCCGCTAGTATTTCACTTATATTTAAGCCTATGCTGATAGGTGGTATGATAATGGTTGCATTGGCTGATCATGTGGCTCCATGTAAATTGTTTTGTACCTGGGTATCTTGAGGTGTTGTCCAGACACTCAGTCCATATACTAGTTCTGTCTTTTCTGCAGAACCCAGCCTTAGAGAATAGAGATCTAGCTTAGCACACAGTCTGGAGAGGGAGAGAACAACAAAAAGAGGGAAAAAAAGGAAGATTGATTGCTAAAATTCTAGTTTTTCTCTCTTCTCTCCTATGTCATTTTCTCTCTTTCTAGTTTCCAGTGATTATTCTCTCTGTCTCTCTTTCTGTTTTTTCCCTGTCTTTTATTTAATCCCAGTTATGCTCTGTCACCCTCCTCCCTTGTCTCGGCTTCATTTCTTCGTTCCTTCTCTTCCTAGTCACCTCTTTCCCTTCCTAGGGTATACAGACATAAAACTACTTACACTAGGTCTATTTTCACATGCTTCTTTGTTGACTTGATTTAACTAATAAATGGAATAGACTGGTGTTCTTTCCAATAGAATCTACAGCCAATATGGACATCAAAAGAGAAGGTTGTTTTATGGTGGTTATAACATAAAGATGCCAGAAAAGACAGAGCATTTTTTTTTTAAATTACCATTCAGTCCTCAGTGCATATTTTGCTATGTCAGAGATATCATATCAGTATCCTCACCCAGATAGAGTAAAAAAAAAAGTGAAAGGACTGCACCTATCAGCTCAGAAATCATTTTATCTTTCAGGCCAATGTACGATCATGTAAATCAATCCCAGTTTCAATGATTTGTGCTACATTGCTGAGCAGGCCGTACTGTTCGTAACCTGACCATCATTAAATATACAATTATTAAATTCTTGTAATAAAAATGCAGACATATCAACTGCTGATCTGGTTTCTATATTCTCATTTTCTCTTTTATCTATCATTTAGTTTTCATTGATTGTTTGTTAGTTGATTGGTTGACTGGCTGGCTGGTTGGTTGGTTAGTTCGTTGATTTGTTGGTTGGTTGATTGTTGAGTGAACGAGTTAGTGATTTGGTTAATTATTATTTATCTATATCTAAATTTTCATTCATTTATTTCTTGTTTGTTTGTTTGTTCACTATATTAATTTGGCAGCATTAAATCGTAATTCCATTTCTTTTTCACCTCAGAAACCGATTTCATTTTGGTTACTTCAGCATTTATATTTAAGAAGAGAGCCAGAATCATCATTAGTGACTTTCTTCACAGCTCATCATAAAAGTTCTTAACTTTTTGCATGGTTTGAATGTCAAAACGTCGGGCCATCCTGCAGATCTACTGACATGCTAACTGTTTCATGCAGACAAGATAATGCTTTCAGAGACCAGTACGAACACTGTATTGGATTTTCTTAAAGAGAAAGGAAAACTAAAAACTGCAGCAATTTACGTATATTCTACATAAATCAATTCAGATTTTCAAGCCAGTATCTGTACATATCATCAGATTCGCAAGATGAAGACCTAACTCTGAGCATTGTTAAAAGCCAAAGCCAAAAGGGATTCAAAATTTGCTTATGTAACAGTCTGTTTGCAAGAGAATTCAAAAACCTGAGAATATAGTCGTGGATTATTGGTGTATAAAATTGATAAGACATTTTCAAGCAAAGATGGATAAACGTTTTGTTCTCTTTGCGCCTTCCAGCCTCCCGGGTATGGTTACCTCGGCGAATGATGGTGAAAAGCACAAATGTATAGAAAAACGTCAATTTTTAGAAATGTGCATTTGTTTTTGGTTTGGTTTTTGTTTTTTTTTTATGGGGGGGGGGGAGGAGGGGGTGCTTTTTTTGGTGAGGGCGATAGAATTCGACGATGAACTTTTTGATAATTTTATTTTGAACAAGTTTCAAATCAAAGGTAATGCAACTGGTTTCCCCTTCTTTGTATTACTTGCCAGTGGTCTCTTGTAACTAGGCCTGGGGAACTGCACACTCGCCCAGTACTCACCTTGCTACGGTTATGATTGAACGGGTAGATGATTCGGTCTTCATACAGAATAGTCAGTACAATTGGCCGAAATCATGAACAATATAGATTTTAAAAAATGTGCACATGTAACACTTGTGGCGAATCACGCACATTTAGGGATAGACCGCCAGCAACATGGGTGAATTCTGTAATTACGTAAGCATACGGTATAAACAACAAACAACAATTCATTTCGTGAATGTTATATATATATGGAGCTGAAAAAGCTGTTCATTTCTTATGTACAAAATTTCATTGAGTTTGGCCGAATAGTTTTTGCCCTCATAATTTTCTGAAAATATTTCAAAACCACCAGCTTTAAACTGTTAAACGCTATTTTGGCTCCCAAAAAACCTCCGTTTCAAGAGAGTTAATATAATAGAAGCCACAGACAGACAAAGAAACATACACATACAAACACATACAAGCACTTATATATTCATTCACACAAACACATCTTTAATGATTTACGAGACAAGTTACACTCTACTGATTTATTCCCGATAGATATATATATAATAAAACGAATGATGCCAGAAGATCTAAACTGCAGCCAAGTTATGGAAAATGAATGACACATTTATATGTATACAGTCAGAATGCATTATCGAGAAATAAGAAAAAAGAAAATTAGGGAAAAGCAACAAAAGTGTAGGCCCGATCATTAGAATGCCGTACACAATAATTTTTCCAGTGCTTTCATCTCGATAAAATTTATTAGCTTCCACTCTGAATATTGAGAGATGTTTTGAACGTTATCTCTGCCACATTTCGAGACAGCTGGCAAAAACGCCCTTTCATTTATTACAACTTTAGACATGCGGATAGGAGGCTGATTTGCAGTATCTGGTCTGTTTCTTTTTTTTTTTTAATCCTCTAATGTGACATGCTACATGGTTACAAAAACAGTTAGTAAACTTATTATATAGCAAATGATTACTTCAATAGACACGGAAACAATTAATTAACAACACAACAGTTAAATTTTATAAGCCTCAATGTAACATGATTATTACTATTCTTACAGATAGAAGCTGTTGACTTCCCGGATCAAAGAAGTATTTTAAATATCTGGGTGAGATAGTCTTGTTCACATAAAAATTATGTTGAGACAATGCAGAAAATGGTCAAAAGCAAAAATATAGCCCCAAGTTGATCTAAGCATTGTCTTAAAATTAATATGAATTTAGCCAGGTTAATGTATGGGAGTAAAAAAAAAGACAATTTTTTTAAAAACAAATTTTAAAGTAAAAGCAAAAGAAGTAATAATAAGCTTATATAAAGTTGTAGTTGGTTTCTGCAATAGCTAACCGAAAAATTAAAGCCAAAAATGATTACAAAGACCAGATTAAGAATAGAGCTAACATTGGATAATTCAGTAGCAAAAAAAAAAAAACAACTGAAATTGACCTATACCTCTTTTTCTATTGTCAAAATACAATTTTGGCCAAATACGAATGATGTCATAAAAATGAGCCACAATATTGTTGGTGATATTATTGTGGCAACTTCTAGAATCTTTATCGATAGTATTATTCCAAACTTCCTGCTGTGAAGAACAGCCAGGAAAAGTTAACTTCATTTATTTATAATAATTATAAGGGACTTAAGTGAGTCCAGAGGAGCAGTTCCGACAGCCAACTCCCTCAAAAATATCACAGCCCTATTAACTGTTTAATTCTATACAGGTGATGAAAGTTAAGCCGAGTCATGTTCACATGACACATGAAGAGATTCTGCCAGACACTAAAAGCTGTCAATGCCGCTTTTATCATAATATTTTTTTTTTAATTTGTCAAGTTTATTGTGATGATTAAGCTATACATTAAACAACCATTTGAATTTGAACATTTGAGACCATATATGCTTATGAACATACCATGTTGATACTATTCTGGTTTCACAGCGAAACTATTGAAATGTCAGTTCCAACAAAAGATTTCTCAAAACTTCTGAATAACACGAAAGTGTCAAGAGCTCTTAGCCCTCAATATTTTTCTTGGGCTTAAACAGATCCCTGGATGCTCATACTTGACGACTGCGTGTGTACAAATAGGTCGATACAGAAAGAAAGAAAGAAGAAACAAAATAAATAAATAAATACATAAGCAAGAAATAAATACATACATGCATATACGAAAATAAATAAATAAACATGTACTAAAAAAACGTACATACACTGTATGTTAATGTAATGAAAACAAATCGATAATGAATAAATGCATAAATAAATGCATAATGATATAAATATAATACCCAAATGCATAATAAATACGTAAATGAATAACCACACAATCAAACAAATAAATGAACAGGCAAGTCTAAGTAAATACACAAAATATAAACAAGTAATCAAAACAAATAATAAATAAGTAAATAAATAAATATACACCCACAAAATAATGAAATATTCAAGGCCATAAAAGTAATAAAATAAAATATGATATTATTTTACTATATGGGGATAATGCCTAATGGTATGAGTGTCTAATTTCGCTTATTGTACAACTCAAAGTTGAATACTAATAGCGGCCTAGAAAGTAAGGAACAATTTACAAAATGCCTTATTGAAAAATTGAATAGTTTCTGTCATGGTGCGAACACGAGATATTGACAACAGATGACGAGTACGGTATGGTAGCCTTTCTGTTTTTCAGGCCCTGGACATCTAAGAATGGTGAAGGGCCTTGCAGAGCATGCGTTGCGCTTGCAGGAAGATAGTTCCAGCCAGGAAAACAGAGCTGGCCATTTCTCTGCGTATGCCTCCGTTATGGACACAGTTTGTACAGTTCTCTTTCTGCATTTGATCGGGATTCTCAAACCAGGATTTTAAGGCAGGAATTCTTCGCGTTTGTTGGCCTCCAACGATCGAACGAGCGGTCCACTCGGTACTGTCTCCTACACCGTCCCCATCTACTCGGGAAATGTTGTCACACCTCTCTGTCACAACCGGAACTGTGCGGAACATATCAAGTCTCTTGGTGTAAACAGTAGCCTGGCTCTCTAGGGTGACGCAGAATTTAATATGATCTAAGACCTGAAGCTGGGAGGTATTCATAACTCTGATCTTTGTTGCAATCACTTGTGATATAGGAAATACATTACCAGCGTCCAGGAGCTGATTATCTCTAACAGCGTACAGTTGTTTTCGGAGCAGTAGAAAGCTACCATTCTGTTTGTCTGAGTCAACCACTGTGTTACTTACTGTTGATACTGGTACTACCTCAAGCGGCTCCTCCTTCAGTATTCCATGTACAAACTTCATAATGTCTTGTTCATATTCATTTTCAAAATCCTTGTCTTGTGTGATCCCAAAGTACTCGATCTTTAAATGTGTTGGGAAGGCGCAGGCTTCCTGTGTATTGAAGAACCCTCTTTTGCACACCAGCTGTAAACTGCATTGGCCCCGGACACTCTGACGACATATTACCTCCTTCCAGCCATTGATTGATTGAGCTGGAACGGCTAACAGTCTATTATCAATCGTAACGGACAACAATGTCGAAAAGATCTGAGATTTTTCGTCTTGTAGAACTTGTGATAAAATATTGCACCATGGATTAGGGGGTTCAGTCACATGGGGTTCAGTTGTGAACATGAAGGAACCAATCATAGTTGGCCTGACTTTAGTGTTCTGAATTTTCTCTGCGGTGATAGTTCTGGAGATTGTAGTGGTTGTAATGGTTGAAATGGAGGCTGTAGTGGGTGGTACAACGGTGGTTGTTACCATGGGCATGATTACATTTCGAATACTCCTTTTAGCCATCTGCCGACGGCTGTCTGGACGTTTGGAGGTGGTCAACGGTAAGGTGCTCTCAGTGGTTGTGAAGTTGTTTTCCGTTTCCACAATCATCTGACATAGCGAATCTATACTCAACAAACGATAACTGCCAGATTGGCATTCCGTAAGCCCATAGTTATTACACTCCACATTGTACTGGACAGCCGAGCATTCACGCAACTGGATGCCAACGGGGGGTCTCTCCATATAGAAGGCATACACGTCAGGCGGAATGTCGTCCGCATTCCAGATCTCTTGCAAAAGCGAGATAGACACTGCATCCTTAATGACCAAAACATTCTCCCATTCGAGACTCTCTTGGTCACCATGGTTACACTGGAACACACTATGATTCTTGTACGAGGTATGCCAGTCAGGGTGTGAAACTGTTAGGTGACCTTCAGCATCATCGTCTAATCCTTTAAATAAGAGCAGCAAATCGCACGAATTTATAGCGAGAAACCATATCGAGCTCTTTCCAGAGTAACTGCAGCTCTTAACAATAAATTATAAAGTCCTGAAAAATCTATGAACGCATATGAAAGTTCAGAGAGTTAGATAAGATGAAGTCACATTCGTCGACAAAATTTATACGAGGGCCTTCATTTAAACTGAAGAACTAATGTATGACACTTTACTTATGAATATATAGAAAAAGAACGTCCAGATATAACATGTTTTATTTCAATAGTCAGTTAAAGATGTCATCTGAACTGGAAATGTATTGGTAGTGTAAACCCATCTACCTTTACAAACCAAGACGATTTAGATTCAACCGAAGGTACAGTCTGCGTGTGGTTCCAATAACAGTGAGATATTGTTAAAGTGTTTTATTTCAGTGTTCCCTATCTTTTTGCTCGTTAAAATTATTTCAAAATGAAGAACAACAACAATATCAACTACAACAACTTAACAACGAAAGGATTTTTTATGGTTAAAAGTACACTTATTATTAAACTATATCAAAAGCTGTTATTCCCTATAAGTAAATATGTTTGAGGTTACATTTGAGTGGAATGACTTCTATTTCGCCGACAGGAATAGGGTAATGGGGGTTTCTATCTACTTTCACTCTTTGTCAATACGTTGTCAAAATATTATTGTGTACTAGGTGTAACGAATCATGATAGTGCATGCGGGGTATACGCGAGTGTGTTGTGAGCGATGTTCAGTTGATCGTAATTG
>JBCEWB010354304.1:0-21306 GCA_039654565.1 Peronia peronii
TTTTGACTGTTAGAAGAAATGACCACATTCCTAACATGTATGTAATTTGACTTCAAGCGCTCACTCACTAAGTGAGCTCAGCACGAGCGCAGGTAATGTGCCCGGCTCATAGCCTGAGGGCTAATCTCTCGGCCTAGGTCAAACTGGCCATTAACTAAGTGCTCGGCTTGGAACTGCTGTGATTCAAATTCAACTATTGCAGTCAAAGTTTTCAAAAGAGGACTAATTTTAATCTCAGGATGACCAGTGCAAAGACATAAGTCTTATATCTCAAGTGGGCTTTCATACTTAGAGTATTAACGCAAGTTGTTCCAAGTTTCCAGAGCAAAAACAAAACCACAACCAACTGAGAATAAGAGTACCAGATAGATATAAGGAAGAGATAGATGTCTTTGAAAATGTGTACTTCATTCTCTATGATAGACATTTTCACTAAGCACAGACAATAATTGTGCCTCTCACCTTCATTTTACGAAAAATGTCTTAAAATTAAGATGACTGTCCACCGGTAACTAATCAAAAACACCAAAAAAGTTGAAAAACAATATGAAGAAATTAGAATTGAGATAATAAAGTTAAACTGATCTCGCTGGCCAAATTTTCGAGCCCGCTTGGCTCTTCGTCGGGGCAATAATGAAAACATATCAAATGTAAATAGGGTACTGCTGTACACAAAAGGAAATGGGTAATTAAATACCTTCATCATGGTTAAGATACGTGAAATGGCCCGCCTCTCATCATTCCGCGAATGCTGGATTATCGTGGAACTTTGCTGCACAGAACATGAAAACATACAAATGAACATCTCTCATGGAATTCCCAGGTGCCACAGGATCACTAACATTACCTCTACCAAATATTACAACCAGTACAAATTATCTGGATTTATAGTGCTAAAAAATGTGATTAAAAATGAAGCCTCTTTGAAATGTTACCCACTCACCTTCCATTGATTAAAGTTCACTTATGGTAAACCCTAGTGTCTATTTCTGAGACCTATTACTGCAACATTTTCAACTACAACCTTATATGTTCAAGTATCAAAGGGGATTCACATGAATAGCCACCATCATCACCATGGATGGTCATCATTATCTTTCACACTCACATCATCAAACCTCCCAAGCCCCATCCTAGTGTGCTCTTCAACACTTTATCTCTGAGATTGTTTTGTATGTTTGTGTTGGGATTTAACTCTTTGAACCCATAAGCCCGATATATTCGGCTGACCCATATATGGCCGTGACCCGTAAGCCCTATATATCGGGCTGGCAGGCCTACCTTAGACCCGATGTTCCATATAGTAAATTTAGCTGGACTATTGGAGATAATAAGGCAGCACCATTTTATCATCAAAATACTGTAAACTAACCCTATTTGGTACTAAAACAGCATGTGTTTCTAACCCCCGTCAAATTTCCTCAATTTTGGTCCAGGAGCCCAGGGGAGCAGGGTCGGTTGGGCTCAGGGGGTGAGGGTTCAAAGGGTTAACAGCACATCAGCACAATTATGGCTATATTGCACCTAACATGGTGGGATACGTTTACAAGTCAAACAGATCGATAAAAGGATATTTGACGTATACCATATGGTGAAATGTGCCTAGTATAACTTTTTCAAGCCAATGATTGCAAGAGGTGTCCCATATAACACTGAGCAAATCTCAGTTTGACCCTCTGTGTTATAGGGCAGCCATTTTTGCAAAGCCGAGTCCTCGGATGCTGAGCTATTCCGGGCAATACAAAGATAGGGCTGTTGTATAGCTCAGTCTTCAACTGCCAAGCTATCACCCAGTAATGCAAAGAAGGAACTGTGTAAACGTGAGCCAAATCAAGGGATAGATCAAAATTGTGATGCAAATTTCTCAAATCCTGATCTTCTCCTGTCTTGCATTGATCTATGTTGCCTTTGGAAGAGGCCAACTTTCTCTGCTCACAATTCAGGAATCTGGGCTTCTTCCCCATTTAACCTGTATTACAATGCATTTCATAATGACGGTAATAGGACTTTGAATGGTAACAGGACTTTAAAAGTCTCTTTGATATTGCTAGATTGATCAGAATTTGAACACTGCTTTGGTTTCTTGCAGCAATCCTGAATATCAAGCACAAGTCAATTCAACTCTTTATACGCCAGATATATTTTGCAACGTTCAGTTTTTGGATGCCAAGCTATCACCCAGCAATACAAAGAGGAGCTGTGTGGAAAAGTAAGTGAAGCTAAGGAATACATTTTTATAGGAAGCAAAAACTGGATGTGTCAAAACTGCAGTTCCACATTTTTCAAACCTCAAATGCCATGCAGGAATTCAAGTTTGATTCTCTACATTGTGATGTACCTGTCTGCAGAACTCAATCTTCAAATATCAAGCCATCACTAGCAAAACAAAGACAGGACTGTTTTAAAGCCATCGTCCAGCAAATACAAAAAAAAGGACTTTTGTAAAGGTGCATCAGCACAATCACCGCCATAACGAGCCCAGCACTGTTAGATAAGTCTGTGAGTTACAAAAGGTATATCAAAGGTGTGTATGTACTTGAATAACCAAAGTTTGTACAGCTAAACTAATTAAAAAAAAAGGGTATAAAAATAAATATCCAACTTGACATGTGGCCCATTGCATGATTTTGATGTCACAGATTCCTGACAATGCTCTGAAATTCTGGCATACAATCCATCCTGGCGTAAAAAGCTCAGGATGGCCCATGGCTTTGTTCTGCCACATAGTTTCTTCAGAGAGCGACTTGAGAAGTAACTTCTTGAACATCTCTGAAGTCGGTGCAAACTGAAAATAGGTGTGCAACTGTCATCTATGACTGTCGCAGAATCTATGCCATTCCCTGCTGAATAGGCTTTAAGGGCACTGCAGGTGAGTTACGCTATCATCCCTATAAGTGGCTTTAGTTTCAGCCATGAAGATAAAGGATCATGAGTTGAGGCCACAGTATGTGTTCCCAGGACAGAGAATGAGCCGGTAACGACAACTTTGTTGTCCTTGGATCTGCCTGTGAACAAATGCCTGCAGTCAAGGTAATCGGAGGTCATTCTTTCAAGTAGCTGTTCAAAAGATTTTGGGGGTGTCTTGTTTTGTTTCCACGACTAAGTCAAAGATCACACATGGTCTTTGGATCCCTTGGATTTTTCAACTGAAGCCGTTCTGCAGAAGTCCCCGCTGAAATCCTTATTCACTGTTTGCCCTTGATGGTTTCGGAGCATCTGGTGCCGATGCTCCTGGTGCTCATCTTCACAACCTGAGCATAAGTCTTGAACTTCATCACTGAAGGTAACTTTAGAAATAATGTCTCACTTCCTCCAGGTGGAAGTAGAGAACTTACTTATAAGCCCCGGGCCCCCAAAATGGTTTATCTCTCAGAATCCTGACTATAAACCACTCATTGTCTATTGTTGTAAGATATGTATCTCTGACATAGAGTGTGTACAAGCCATAATCAGGCTGAAGGAAAGCGGGCCATGGAGAAGCTACAGTAACAGATCTGCAATCACCCATGTCTGTCCCCAGTGCAGTAGAGACTGTTGCTCCTACACTGGATCAACCAGCCTCAGAAAACGCTGTCCCGTAAACACTGCTGCAGCAACACTAAACAACGATAATGTATTCAGCTGTAGTTGACTCCAATCAACGGAGGCCAACTATACTGAGACATAAATAATCAAATGCACAGTACGATACAGGCCAGGAGAAGAGATGCTACTGAAACATCTTAGACCTGTCACATATGGACCATATTATGAACAAACGGGTCTACTGAATCATCGGACAGTACAGTGGCCCCAAGACAACAACCAAAAAGAAAAGAAAATCAAGAAGGTACAGCCATGACGAAACAAAATCCACTCGTCTTGCTAAAACAATGCTACACGGGACAGGAGATGGGAAGTGGAAAAGAGGTGGGTAGAAGAAAAGATGGACTGACAACATCCAGGAATAGACAACATCAACATTTGCAAGGTCCTGGCTCACCACCACAACAGAAGGAGAAGACCAGTGCACAGCTTGCACAAGGGACTCCGATGACACCAAACACAGCTAGGGGCTAAGAAGAAGAAGAAGAAAGTAGAATATTATGACAACTGGAGCAAACACAAAGACAGCGACACAGCCGACTGAGGTTTCAAATTCTGACCCCGTGATGCTTTCTTCCCATTTTCTTCCATTTCCCCCTCCAGTGCCCACCACCAAGTCATAACGCAAGGCAACACTTACTTCTTCTGTGCGTTTGATTTTGAAGAAAGGGTGGTGAAGCTGCGTGAACTTCTCCACCACCACCCAGTCAGCATCAGCCATCCTTCTGAAAATGGGGAGCAAAAACATCTGATGCTGTCCTTGTCACTCACAACAACCTAATCTCAGTCATTCCACAATCACCCCCATCAGTTTCTTCAAGTATTGAGTTAAGATTCTAGCCACAGTCATCCCTACGCAAGTAACTGAATTTAACAGCACTATTTTATGTTCCTAGTCTAGTACATCAACATCATCACATAAAGGTTAGGCATATATGAGAGATGCAGCATAACGATGTCAGGCACCGGTCAAATGAAGCCAACCGGAGAAATCACAATTTTTTTCAATAGTGGATGAATTTTTAACACAAATTTGTTTTTGGCAAAAAAAAAACGTCTTCTAAGTCAATATAAAATGTGTTTCAGAGTTAAATTTCCTGGACAATATTGACTGAAAGTTACAAAATTGTGATTTGGTGACATGATCTATATGAGGATTAATAAGGATTAATTAAACTGATTGGCACATTTTCTCACCTAATTCAGCTGGAGCAGGAGATGATGCCTGTCATCTTTGCCAACAGCTTCTCTTCAGCTCGAGGTAGAACAAAGATTTTTTTTTATCACAAGAAATGGAAATAAATAAGGTCTAATGTGATACCAACAAGTCAAGAAGCTAAAAAACTGACCAGCGCCTGATTTCATCGTATCACATCTCATATACTTTAAAAACCTCCTTTGGGTAAAATGATTTTGATCCATTTTCTCGCGACGGGTGAGACTGACTTGGGCTCTTGAAGGAAAAACAGTGATGATATGAAATGTTTCTTACTCTGTAGCTCTCAAAGACAGACCAACCAAGGACAGCTACAAGTGTATGGGTACTGTCCACCTTAAGAGTTCTGTATTAGAGAAGGGTACCTCATTTTCAACATCCTCTCTTATCCCAGAGTCTGTTTCCTTGTCATTTTGGGTGTTCTCTGGAAACATCATTTGTCAAAATTTTGCAGTACAGCTAGCCAGGATCATTTTAAGTACTAAGTACTTTAAGTATTTTAAGTACCCTTGATCCAGTATCCGGATATGACTTAGTAATTCAAAGCAGCTGACAGAACTTCCTCCATGAAATGTAGGCAAACTTACAGATTTCACAATGTGAGAAGACTGATAAGAAGAGCTTCTCCAGTTACCTGCAACCATCGGGTCATATTTTTCAGTCAACCAAACCACTTCCTTTGCTGGGTATATGAAAAATAAAAGCATTTTAAATAAGGGAAAAAAAAACACTTTTGCTTCTTTTATTTCAAACCTGCAAAACAAAAAATTTGACAAGATGAAAAATTTGAAACAATATCATGAAGTTTTCAGAATTTTCCACAAAGCAGGTTGGAAATGAAAAGAGAAAAGTCATTTCTTCACTTGTTTACAATGCTTGTTTTATACAACAAGTATCAAGCAAATGGAAGTGATTCAGCTGACGGAAACACAAGTGATTCACTGTTCTATTTCTCATAAGGCTAAGTGCGGCTCTTGTCTGTCAAACTCACATGTTCTGGTGCTTGTACAAGGACATGGTGTTCAGGCGAATCTCATTGACCACATTGACACCAGTGCCAATCACATGGGATCTGGATCCGTCACTCTCCGCAAACACTGAGGAGTGAAATAAGCAGCATAAAAAAATACTCTAAAGATTCTTTTCTCTATTACCCCACAAGCACTGAAGTCACATAATTCTTACATTTATATTCCAAGCGATTGCAATGGCCTACTTCAATCTCAAGATACTTACTTTTTTTCTAAACTTATTAGTGAAATACCTTCAAGATCTCTTATGGATTTCTCCACAACACTGAAAAGTCTCATATTTCTTACATTTATATTCTAAGAGATTACGATGGTCTAACTTTAGTCTCGCAATACATTGTTTTTCTAAACTTAGCAGTGAAATAACTTCAAAACCTCTTTTATATTTCTCCAGAACTATTGAATTTATATACTTCTAACATGTATATATTAAGAGATTACAATGGTCCAGTTGCTAAATTAGTGTTCTGGTGTTTAACGTTTTTCTATAATTAGCAGTTACACTCCATGACTATCTCCTACAAACCTTACTGTTCTGTTATTCATCTTTATACATAACAAATTAAATAAAGAAATCAACCTTTTTCTGAAAGCCATTTCTTATTACTTTTTAAGCTACTGGGTAAATTTCTATTGATATTTTATGAAATATTTGTCGTCAAAAATTTATGTATTTGTAGAATTAAAATCATTTTATACAGAGTGATAAATAAGGCTAAATCAGTTCATAACATCTTCTTCAGTAAATCTTCAAGACTGACAACAGTATCGGTTTCTAAAGAATAATTTTTTTGGATTGCAGCCTATCAACACAATTAGAAGTCCTCTCTTAACTCAAGCAAACCTGTAGGCAAATTACAATTGTTCAGCGTGTCAGTTTCACATACTGATGAACAACCAAAATACTTCACTTCTACGTCTTTCAATACCTCTGTTTGTTCAAGATGTGAGCCGCAGGTTAAAGCTATTTGTCTTGTGCCAGGACAAATGAGTCGGAAGTCGTTCCGGGCAATTTCGAGCTAGAGCCATTTTTAACTATTTTCTGACTCAGATACAAATTTTCTTTTTTTTTTTTTTTCACAGAACGAAAATTTAACCCTTTTTTAACCTGAAAAAAAAATGTTTTGTATCTGAATTGGAAAATGGTTAAAAATGGTCGTAGCTGAAAAACGCTAACGCAACTTCCAACTCATTTACCCTGGGCAAAGACATTTTGTCTACAATATAGAATTGCATGTCTCAAACTGCAGCAGTTTTTTTCTCGAGTCTGCCTCGTTTTGATGCCTGTGTGGATATTTTATGTCACTGAGCATGCAAGTGTTACTATAATTATGTGACACATATACTACATCTAATTATGTTACACATATACAACATCTCATCAACTATGAAAGGAATTTCTTTTCACAGACAAACTATGCTCATTTGGCACCCCACACACCAACTTCTAGATTACAGGATAGATAACAAGTAAAGTTTACCTGATCTTATCTTATCTGTCTCTTACCTTGAACTGAAAGATAAGTCCTTACCTTGTACAAAACGGCACTGTTCATTAGACAGTGAAGACTATAACCTCTGGCACTCCAATTCAACTCTCAAAAAACAGAAGATAAAACAAAGAAAAAAGGAAACGCTGCAAATGACAACATTCAACAAAGAATGGCATCAACCAGAAACAGCCAATACGTTTTATGTCGAGTATGGTGGCTGCCATTTTGGAAAATACTGACTGGAAACAAGATTTCAGTTCCACAATATCACAAATGTACAATACCGTCATATCGGATGATAATGTTTGTTATTGTTGAATTGACCACTAAACCAAGAACAACTTGGCCCACCACAAGAGCAAACATCTGAAAAATGCAAACAGTAAATGACGATTTTTTTTAAATTAAGGTTTAGAGAGAGTACCTGCAAAGAGAAAAGTTCTAATATTCTTACTATATTAGGACAGAATTTAAGACATCCGTAGCAAATTTTTGAAATACAATATCCCACAATACAATGACTTGTTTTCTGTATTTCATGGGATAGCACCACGCTGTGAACACATCATCTTGCTTGCTTGCTGTGTGTCATCCCGCTGCGCAGAACTGGGGCCGTCTATGCATACCCAGGGTCAACATGCCAACCTTTGCCAAACCACTTTGTCCTGGGCCAGATAGGTGCACTGCTACAGCTGCTTTCCTATCCAGTCCTTTACATCATCCACAGCCTCTCCCTCTCTTGCCTTCAACTCTTGAACACATCATCTGATCAGCATAAATTATGACTTATAGACCTACCAACAACAACATAAGCCGTGCACAAACTGGTCAAGCAACTGGTTTGTCACCAAATTTAACCCTTCACTCTGATCTTTTGACAAAAATGCACATGCTAAATTTCATGAACATAGGCTGTGTTGAGCTCAAGTACAAAAGATAAAATTTTGGAGTTCCAGCTCAATTACAGTTATTTATTTCACAGGATTATCAGAAAATGTTTTGCTACTGAAACAGATGCTGGCTCCAAAAACTCAGGGTCCTTTGCACTGCAAGTAGAAACCCAAGGCTTTACCTCTGGGCCATCAGCCACATGAAAGTCCTTGAAAGTCAAGCAGGTGGCCATCAGAATGGTCAGAGCTCCTCGGATGCTGCAGATGACCACCACAGCAATGTCCTGCTTGGACAGACAGTAGCCCGTGTACTTCAATAGTGGATATAGCAACACCGTTACAAGACATCTGTGTGAGAAGACACAATATGTAATCAACCATAAATGTGGCCAGAGAAAGAAAATGAGAAAAAAAAAAAAGGCTTTAGCAAGAGTCAACTATTACAAAGACAACAGAAAACTATCACATAAGACTCAAACTCAAACTTGAAGCAAGAGATTCAAGTGACGTGGTAATTTATTCTGACAATAACTTTGTCTCTTCCATCATTGACAAGTTTTATTTTCAGCAATATCTGACGATTATCGATACCACATTTTTAGTCACAGCTCCCCAACTAAAAAAACTGTCACACTTCTGATAACAGCAGTGAGATTTTGCAGAAATAAATACAACATTATGCCACATTTCATTCCCATACTCAAATTTAATACCAAATATGGTCAATTCCCCAGAAAAACTCCACTTTTTGAGAATATTTTTCTTTACAAGCATACCCCATATTTAAGATCCCTTAACTTTTTTTATTTTTGGATAGATTTTAAAAATTCAAAACACATGATGCTTTGGAGAGATAGCACTTTTCAGTGCACAAACCAAAAGCAGCTAATTTGGAATAGAAAATGTTCACTGGCATTACTCTATTATCCTTAAAAATGAGTTATTCAGGTTCTGGAGTTTGGACAGGGAGTCTAAAAAAATAAATCAAGTTTTGCTGTGTGGATCTACTAATCGTATCTAAACTAAAGCCATATTGATGGCTTTAGTCTCAGCTGTGAAGATAAAGAATTTTGAGCTGAGGCCACAGCATGTGTTCCCCAGAACATTGTCGTCCTTGGATCTGTCTGTGAACAAAGGCTCAGCTGTGAAGATAAAGAATTTTGAGCTGAGGCCATAGCATGTGTTCCCCAGAACAGAGAATGAGTTGGCACCCATGGCTTTGTCGTCCTTGGATCTGTCTGTGAACAAAGGCTCAGCTGTGAAGATAAAGAATTTTGAGCTGAGGCCATAGCATGTGTTCCCCAGAACAGAGAATGAGTTGGCACCGATGGCTTTGTCGTCCTTGGATCTGTCTGTGAACAAAGGCTCGTAATTGGGGTGATCAGAGATCATTCTTTCATGCATTGTTCAAAGACCTCCTTGGGAGTGTCTGGCCTAGTTCCTGCAGCTAGGTCAAAGATCACATGTGGTCTTTGGATTCCCCACGGTGAGACACTTGGAAATGGGTAAATCTCATTTCACCTCATCCAAGTCCAGCCCCAACTAGAAAAGACTGAAATCGGACACCAAAGGTGGGAGCGACAGCAGGCGATCTCTCAAACATGTCCATGAAAATGGGTTCACAGACATGTTTATAGGCTGGTTTTCTGGATGTAACACAATTTTAACTCCGTGCTGAAGGGACAGTTTGTTCCTTCTGTCTGTGAGAGAAGGTTCATTGCATGCAACATACAGATTCTTCACTTGAGACGTGCGATATGCCCCAAGGGATAGTCTAAGGCCCTGACAGTGGATTGTGTCAAGTTTTTTGAGGTACCATTTCTTGGCCAAGCCATAAATAATGCTACTGTAGTCTAGTTTGGAGCAGATAAGGGAACAGAACAGGCGCAGCATGGAGTCTTTGTTAGCTCCCCATTCAGCAACAAATACCACTCCAAGCACATTAAGAGTTTTGGATGAAATAGTCCTGAGGTGGTTGGTGTGGAGAATGAAATCAGTTTTCAATCAAGTATCACATCCAGAAATTTGGCCTCATCCTTGACAAGGTTCTGCTGTTCCTTGATGAGAAACAGATCTGGATCTCTGCAATGTTGTTGTTTTTTAGCAAAAATGAATGCACAGATTTCTGTGTGGAAAACATGCAGCCATTGGTATCCACCCATCCCTGAATCGGAGGGTTTTCCAGGTTGCCTGAAGTTGTCTCTCAATGGTAGGCATCCTCTGGGCCCTGTAGCAGATGAGGAAGTCATCTATGTACATGGAACAGCTGGTTCCTTGGCTGGTTGATCTGTGATAGAGCTAATTTTGATGTTAAACAGTGTGGCGAGAGGACGCTTCCCTGTGGAACCCCCTCTCCCAATTCAAAAGAATCAGGAAGAGCAGAACTGAGACAGAAGCTGAAGTGTCATCCGCTCAGGATGTTCCAAATGAAAGTGAAGAGATTACTTGGAAGTACAGCCAATGCAAATCCCTCATTATACCGAATTTTCACCTGGTGTCAAAGGCCTTTTCCAGGTGGAGGAGATCGCCACCACATGTTGCCTGCTGAGCAAAGGCTTTGTAAACGAAAGTCTCCAGGCGGACGATGTGGTCTCTCATGGAGCGCTCTGTCCGGAAGTCACATGGAAAAAGGGAAAGGCACCAACCATTTTCCAAAACCCAATACAAGCAACTCATCACCAATCACTCCGTCAGCTTTCAAAAACGGATTCTCTCACCTTACAATGTTAACAGCAACAAATATGACCAGCATGTTGAGTACACTGTACCAGGTAGCATTTGGGAAAAAGTACCGTACTGCATACATCCCACACATCATGATGAGGTTGCTGTTCATATAGGTGGACATGGCATGCAGAAATCTGGTAGGAAAAGAGAACAACAGACCTATTCAAATTCAATTCTGAGATAAGAAGGACAAAACAATTAACTGCCTCAGTATACCAGCACCATTTCATAAAATATTCAGGCCAAGGTCGTCTAGTCCCGAGTGACATACAAATATAGCATACAAAATGAAAACCTGGAAGGAAAGAAGAATCATCTTATTAACTCACTGAAGACTGGAAGGAGCCACCTTTTCAGCCAGCTAGTCTACTTCCCTTTTGCCAAACACAAGAGGTATAACACAAGCACTGCAAAAAAAAAAACAAAAAAAAAAACATTAATCACTTTTACTCTTGTTATCTGAAACATATAAAGCATTAAATTATGAAACAATATCAGGAGAAAAAACACATTTTCATAACAAGTGAAATGATTAATTTTTTCTTTCTCTATACTGCTTGTGTTATACCTCCTCATTTGGCAAAGGGAAGTAATTTGATGATCAAAATGGCTATAACAATTATAATGATTATTTTGCCTCAGACACACCAAAGAATGGAACTTTCAAGTGTTTTGTTTTTTTTTTAAATTATGAAAAAAAAATCTGTAATCAGTTGTCCTTCAATTTCAATCATATTAAACATGACAACTTAACAAATATAAATTTCATTACAAAATCAACAGATTTCCTCAAATTTGAATTTTTTATTTTGTCACAGTTTTAATTTGTTTTTTTTTTGAATGGCTAAATTCTGAACTTGTAAACAGACAAATTGTGACAAAAGTGAATAAAATATTGTGAAAAAAACATTTCATGTTTTTATTTACATTATCATTATGATTGTCTACATAGCAGGAAAAACATTTTCACACCAAAATAGTAGGCAGAAATCTAAACATCAGTAATGTAGTTTGCTCAACGATCATTATCTGGCACTGCGAGCTCAGTATTTCATTTATTCATAGTGACTTCCCTTTACTCATGACATCTCAAAAAGTTATCGATGGAATTTCTTGAAAGTCCTCAAGACATGAAACAAAACAAATTGGGAAAAAAGAAAGAAGCATCTGGTCTTGCGCTCAGGGCAGATGAGTCGGAAGTCGCGCTGGGTGATTCCGACCTATGGCTAGTTTTTAACTATTCTCCGACTGAGATACCAATTTTTTTTTTCTTTTCACGTAACGAAAATTTTAACCTTTTTTAACCTGAAAAAACAAAAATTTTGGTACCTCAGTCGGAAAATAGTTAAAAATGGCTGTAGATCGAAATCACCCAGTGTGACTTCCGACTCATTTGCCCTGAGCGTAAGACATTTTATGTGAATGTTTAGGGAAGTAAAGTAGGTATAATGGGCTCTCGAACATCAATCCTGCAAAGAATATGGGAAACAGTTCTGGATGCATCCGAGACTTCCTGCATAACATGCAGGAAATATCTTCATGAACTAAAATTTATTTCTAATGTATGATGAACAAAAAAAAAACGCTAACAGAAAAAAAAGTTTTGTTCACGAAGTACTTGCGCTTTGATATAAAACATCCATGTCTAAACACAGGGGCATTTCAACAACACATCTATACTATAAATCTGCGTCAAAACCCATAAAAGATTTATGGACTGGAAAACTACTGAATGGATCCATATGAAATTTCGCACACAGAATTCTTGCATAAAGATCTGTGTTTCTACTTACACAAATATGAAAAAAGCTTATTATATTTGGTGTTATTCTAAAAATACGATAATAATTGAATAATAAACTTGCGAGGGTGTTTGATCTAAACTGTACGATGATAAAATGGGAGAGGGAAGGGAGGAGTAGTGTGGTGAACTGCAGCCCGCAAGATATACTCAGCCTGATTTCTACTCAGTTCAGCTGTCAACAGGGAAACTCTGGTTTATAAGAACAAGAGTGTGATATGTAACAGTTTGTATGCCCCCCCCCCCCCCACACTTTTAAAATGCTAACTTAGTGTTTTACTTTACAATGTTTAAAGTTTAAGCATTATATTGTTGTATAGAAACCTTTGCTTCTTTCACGCTTCTCGTTTTGTTCAGTTTACTCGGTCCCTCCTAATTTCCATTTGCCCACAGCTCCTTCTGTTCCCTCCTTTCACTAGACAATATCTGTAGCTGTTTTTGTAAATATCTGTAATCTGCTATCCAATACAAAATTCTTGATTCCATGATCCCCGTTCGTAGAGTGGGTTTTTGAACCACTGTCTGAAAAGTGCATAAAATTTCTGATGAATCAGCTTCACTAAAGTGATCTACAACCTGACAAAAGTTTGCAAGTTCCTAGCCTGAATTAGCAAAACGAAACAATCCCTATAACACTGCTCTGAAAGTGAGCAAGACCACCACCATGGAAAATCCCAAATGCTTTGCTTAGTTATTTAGAATCCTGTCTACATATCAAACGGATGTTGCTATGCTTTCCTTGATAGAAACCATTTCCCTATCTAAAAGCCCTATCTCTTTGCTGAGACAAAGAAACTTGCAGCAGATCAGTAGATCTAGTCTCTTTCAGTCCCTTTACAATTTAGAGCAGTCCATCAACTTCTGTTCCGATTTGTCAATGAGACCAGGTCACGTGATGTCACAAGGTTTCCAAAAGCATGTCACACTTAATAGTTATTAAGTATTCACTTGCTCTAAAACTACTCTAGATACTGACCTGAGGAGAATTCTTTCAGTTCTTTCGCTCATATTTGACCTCTTGCCCGTCAGAAACAATCCCATCACTACTATGGCAAAGACACCAGACATCTGGACACTCTCAGCTGAAAATAAAATGAGATGCTACACAATGAAATCAGGCTCTCAACAAATTTTGAGCATAGGGAAGTTATTGGTTTCACTATTCTACCTTAAGTGGAAGTTGAGATAGTGGAAATAAAGACGATGGGGGTGACTTATTGCTGCAGCTGAATTTAGTGGAAAATGGCCAATTGCTTTTGTTAATCCTTTTTCAGCAAATTTAACTCTGAAATTCACTTCTAAACTGATATAGAGAGGTTCTGTGAAGAAGAAAATACTTAGTTAAAAATTCATTCACTATTAAAAACATGTGATTTCTGCAGTTGCCTCAGTTTGACGAGCGTCCGATTTCATTGCGTTGCATCTCAAATACATTTGCTTGGCTGACTCAAGATTAGATCTGCATTATAAATGTAACAAACGTTCCCACAGTTTCTCTCCAACTTAAAAGTATTTATTGTCACTCAAAAACAGCCTGCAAATCCTTGAAATATTTTCATTCTACTTGATGGTGATGGGATATTTACATTTATTCAACTATGCAGCTGTTTATTTCAAGAGTAATCCTTACAGAAATCAATTTGATTAATGATAATGCCAGTGTTGTGCATGAATATCAAAAAGCATAAATCAGTTCAAAATCCTGATGGCGTCCATCGCTCCACTAGGATGAGTGCACTTTTTTCCCATCGTTGAAACTAAACATGGTATTACATGTATCTAATTCCACCAATTTACCAAATTGTAAAAAGATGACTGCATAGGGCCAAAGTGCTTTTCTCAATTCTATATTTGCAAAATATATATACAGGCCTAATGCAACCTACCTGGTTCACTTTTAAACCATTCTGATTCTCAAATATATTGCAAGATTCCTTAAAGCATCCTTCACAATCTCAAAAACCTATGCATCTATATTCCTGACTTTTCAAAAATCAAACTATTTTCTCCCATCAAAGAAATCTAGAGGCGTGGCATCTCCATTAAAGATTGAAATACTCAAAATCAAAAATAATTCCTCAAGAAATTTTCTCCACATTTCCAGAAACCAATGAAATGGTCAAAGCAGAACTTAATTTCTGAAACAAATTCTCGCCGTGTCACGAACTCTTGAATGTGAATGGGTGTTGGTTGTGACGTTGTAAGTGGTGATCAGGTGGTGAATGCGGACAAGACACACACAGTAATGGAGAAATAAAAACAGGAATCCTCGACGTCGAAATGATGCAAAATTTATTTCAGGTGCTTTGTAACAATACAAACTTCAGGGCAGCTAACTCCGATGCACACAGCTCTCACTGCATTCCACTTCTTGCTCTCCTCTTTCTCTCCTGCTGAGCCCTTATATAGACACCTGCCCGCCTTAAACTCTCCCGAAGTTTCAAGTTCTCACAGTCTCGAACTATCTTGAATATACTAGTCATCACTACTATTATTGTGACACACACATAGAACTGTGACGTTGTGTACATACACGTGACGTAATACACACACAAGATCTGACTGGAACCATCCCATACAAAATGCTTCGAGAGTATCTCAGACACGCTACGCTCACAACGCACACTTGCATGGGCCCAGTGTATACAATGACGACCTGCTAAACATCACTCACAGCACACACTCGCGTGTACCCAACATGTATAATCATGATTCCTTACACACCGTCTACAGTGACACATGTACTTACCCACAAGGTAACAAACATAGAGGGAGGCAATCACTATGCACACTTGATTCACAGCATCTCCTACAATCTTTGACATCCAATAGGCCACTGATTTGGCAGCCAA
Source organism: Peronia peronii (assembly GCA_039654565.1). NCBI lineage: Eukaryota > Metazoa > Mollusca > Gastropoda > Systellommatophora > Onchidiidae > Peronia > Peronia peronii. Next base: position 15,596 of record JBCEWB010354304.1, read on the forward strand.
AACCCCAACCACTGGGCTGAAAAACAGCTGCCCCAGTAAAACTGAAAGATATAAATCACTATATATATACCATATATATAGTATAATCTTCTCTTTTAATCATTTTCATGCTTAACCACTTCACTGCTAACAAATGTGAGATATGTCCAAAAACAGGCAGCTCATGTGCGGGAGGACATACATGGTACGTCCTGGCTCAGCTCTACCCAAACAGAATACCCTACCCCTTTGATCCGACGCGCTGACCAGTTGGTGGTGCTTCACATCTACATGCATACATTACGTCTTTCAACCTCCTGGTGGAGGTTATCTCGATGGGTCTTTGTTTAAAAAAAAAAAAAAAAAAAAGCTGCTTTATTTCCCTTAGTCTTCTTCATCGCCAGCAACTGTCTGTCTGTTCCCTATTCTCTTATTTTGTTGGAGATATGTGTTTATTGTTGTTTATTTGTTTTCTATCCCACTTCAATATGGCTCCTAGTATTATCATCTACATGTAGAATCTTCTGATTGAGGCCGCCAGTGGATGACTGACAGATGACTAAGCGATGAAAGCCCAGCATCCTCTGCTTGTTTATGCAACAATTACCAACACGGAATAACAGTCGGTGTTTCTGATTGCCTGTGGGAAAGTAAAGGACGAGCGCCGGTTGGCTCGCTCACAGTGGGCAGGACTGAGTGCTGGTGAAGGTTAGCAGTGGTCAAGACTGACTGTATTCCCGATGCTTTGCACAGGACTGCTGCAAAATTGGCATAGCAGTGAAGTGGTTAAGAAAGGTTTGTAAAACTTTGCAATGATTTGCAACTTCGGGAGACAACATCTCTGATTCTGGGGTCGCAAAATCAAAATTGGATTTTTGCCATTTTTTTAAACACTCTGACCTCTTCTGACATGAGTAAAATAAGAAATATCTGCTCTATGCCCCAATACAACACCAAAGTTGGTGACTGTATAAAAACATCAAGAAAATTCAACTACAATTTCTCAAAATGTATGGGTTTTTTTTTCACTTTTTTCCATTAGGCTTTTTTATTTCTGAACTAATTAGCTTTCAAATTTTGAATATGAATTCCCCATAGCATGTGTTTCAACAATATGTATTCGTTTTCTGAATTTTATTTACCATTTTTGAAAGCAAATTGGATATCCATCCACTCATATCAATATTTCAAAAAATCTATGACGAATCTAAAAAAAAAAAAAAAATGCAAATGTCATCTAGACAGAGTTATTTCATTAAATTTCAAATGATTACATTCAGTACTCTAGAGACCTTAAGTTATTAATAATAGCTCATTTTAAACACACAAAATCCATTACAGCAGCATTGTCATGGCAACCAGACACAAAACAAACACATTTCCCACACTTTTTTCTCTCTAATTTGAACATGCTGAATCCAAATTTCAAGCTTAAAAAGTCACTAAAAAAAAATCAGTCACAGGAACTGCATTCCCCTTCCTTAAGAGACATTATCACCCTACAAAACACTTTTTGGATATTTTCACTGATTTTAGCATGGGGATTATTTCTGTGCAGTTTGCTTCAATTGTCACATTGCATGGCACACTTGACTCAATGATTCCATTTACTAAATAGTCAGACAAGGGCAAGAATGTTAAGAAAAGAGATCAAGAATCCAGTTATAAAAATATGTGAACGATAACACGACTGTCGTTATAACTGCTTCTCTTGTTCCACAAACAACAATGAAAGTTCTCTACGAATGCATGATGACATATACTGAGAAAGACCTGAATATGAAGGTCTCCAAGTCTCCGCAAGTGAGTGACAGATTATTAGCAATGGAATATCTCGGCTTGTGTCTTGATTTTTCTGTCATGAAATGGTGAATGAGAGAATCTGAGGAAAAAGATGCTGTGCTGCCTCACCTAAAATTCCAGGGTTTCGGTTTATAAGAAACTGGAGAGAGAATTTGAAGACAATGAAGGCCAGACAGTTTCCAATCACGGCCTCTCCTTCTAGGAAATACTGAAGTTTCTGTGGAGCAGCTGAAAAAGAGCAAATATGCCACAGTCACATTCAGGTATGTCAGTACGTCGTTCCATTAACCCTATCACAGCCTTGGGTGATATATCTGATATATAGGTATTCCACCAATTGGCATTACTTTCACTTTTTCCTTTTTTGCACATTATTTACTTGGGTAAGAAAGGCAAGACATTTTGTTTACAGTCGAAAAATAATAGGAACACAACATCAGTTCATTAACACTGACAGGCACAAGGGAACTGTCTGATGTTGAAGTTCTTAACTCACTGAGGTCTGACCTATTTTCACCAAGCTGTTCAGTGGGGCTAGCAAAGATGTGTATGCTCTGCTAGCTGGGTCTGGGCATTTTGGGCAGTTTTCAAATATTTATTTCTGTACCTATTTATGGGTAGAATTACATGATTTTTGGCAATGACTTGTACTAATGTCTAATAAAACCAGAACTGAAAACAGAATTTGGATAAATTATTGGGTTTTTAATTTAGAACACTTTTTTACAGGTTTACAAAATGAATTTTTGAAAAATTTTTAAGCTTCCTTTTTCCCCCTACCTGACAGGTTTTAATTAGGAAAAAGCACTTTTTATAGCTGAAACTACCTATTGTAACACATACAAATCACTGGAAAATACATGTGTACATGTAACAATATTTTTTCTACAGTTTAGAGACAAAATACTCACATGCTTTGTTTCACAACAAAAATGTGCAACAATAAGATTTTTTTATATCAGAAGAAAGAAATGAAGGAGTGACAATCATTACTTTAAAAAAAATTATATATATCTTATGACTTACTTACCAGCCAAAATACAATCCAATGTCTTTGAAAGTTGAAAAAACACAACACTGTTAAATTTTCATTTATAGTCCTTAGCTGTATGAAAAATCATAAAACAAGGGGCTGCACATAATGCAACCTTATGTTCTTCACAACAATAGGCTGTTTCTTTGCGTATTTTCCGGGCTGTACAGACATGGCACTTTCTGTATTGTTTCTTCCCGTCTGCTGTCAGTGGAATGGTCGAGGGGAAACAATGCCTGGTTAGCCTGTCCATCTTTGTTGTTGCCTGTGCTGGTGTGCTGACTGCAGCAGCCGCTGTTTCGTTGTTGGCAGACTTGGTGAAATCTTCTTCTGCCATCTGCTGTCCTAGCATTTTCAAAAAGTCAACAAGCTTGACACTCCTGTCTCCAGCTGCTTTCCTTTGTTTCAAGAACAGAATGTGGCACTGAATTAGGCAAAGGGTGAAAAGGTGGAAAAATAATTTTTTCCACCACTTCAGTGTTCGGCGACGCAGGGGAAAGTAAGCCATCAGCTGATCAGAATGGTCAACGCCTGCCATGTTTACAGTGTAGTCCTGAACAGCAACAGGTTTTTGCCTTTGTCCTGTTCGGGTTGTGACTTGTTGTCTTTGTCTTGGGTCATGAATGGTGGTGAGAAGGTGAACATCCTTTTTATCTCGCCACCTCAAAGCCACCAGATTCTCCTTCCTCCTAAACAAAACTTCTCCTTGTTGGATTGGCAGCTGTGGCAGATCTCGTGGCATGCCAACTCTATTTGACTGCACTGTTCCAACTGACATAGTACGTTCTGCCATCAAAGAATCAGCCAGGGTTGGACATGTGTAGTAATTGTCAGTATATAAAATATAGTCTTTGTTTAGTAGATCCCCCATCATTCTCAGGCATACATCAGTAGGGCGGTTGCTGAGGCCAGGTGCAGCACAGTATACCTCAAAACGGTAGACATAACCGGAGCTGCTCTCACACAGTTCGTAGAGTTTGATGCCCCACTTACTAGGCTTATCTTTCATGTACACACGAAATCATAGCCGGCCCCTCCAGGGGCAGATTGCTTCGTCGATGGCTATTTTCCTGGCTGGTGTATAGAGGCGTTGAAATTGTTCACTAATGTGATTGATGAATGGCTTCAGTTTATGAAGGGGGTCATGGTTGGGCTGGTCAGGGGCGATATAAGTGGTGTTGTCATTTAGATGCAACAGTGCCAGTATTTGTTTGAAACGATCCCGTGACATGATTTTGCCAGCAAAGTCTGTTTTCAAAAGCTCAGGGGTGGTCCAGTAATCATGTATTGTGGGCTTCTTGACAAGCGACATGTGCACCAAGATTGTGAAAAAACCCCACAGATCTGAAAGTTTCAGGGTTTTCCATCAAGCAAAATGCTGTTTGGTGCTAGCTGTCGGCGTGGAATCTCTTGGGCGGCATAAAGATTTGTCTGTTCCTTGATGCTACGAAGCAATTCACTGGTGAAGATTAGTTTGAAAAAACCCAAGGCAGTTCTGGGTGTTTCCTGAGGAATATGTAACCCTGGAGTGCCAGTAAATGGAGGAATATTGGGGTAGTTATCCAAGTTGTCTACCCAATTGTCATTTGGTGTTGTGGGTGCAGTTGCTGGCCTCCATCGTTTTCTGCCTCTTGCTGCTGCTACTGTTGGAGTAGGGTGATCTGGAATTGGAATTGCAGCAGGAGTTGCCTCATCATCAGATGTTGAACCATCAGAGCTCGCAGCTGAGGAAAAAGTTCATAAAAAGGTAAATATCTTCATCATCTTTACATCAATTGTCAATAGGGAACAGCCGAGCAAAACAGGGCACATAATTATTACTTTTTTTTATACTCACACACAAAATCTACATTATCATGATTGTCCCAGTTATCATCACCCTATGAGAACAACCCCTGAGAGCCGAACTCAAAATTTCAGATGAAAAGATTTTATCTAGATCTAGATCTAGATTAGAGTCTACTATTGACAACAAAGAAATAATGAAAACAAATGCTGTCTGCCACAACATAAACAAATATATAATCATCCAGCAAAGAAAAGCAAGTGGGCGTGTCAATCAAAGTAAAAAATGTAAACAAAACATGTTTACCTGCTGAGGTGCTTGCTCTGCCATCACCACCTCTTTGTTGTCTTGTCATGTTGAGAGCCACGAGTGTAAATGATGCATCTGAATTTGAAACATTGACATCATCCTCACTGTCAAGTTCTGAGTCTGTTTCTTCAATATCAGACCTTACGGTCATGAACTCTTCCACCACCTCTCCAGCTGTCTTCGTCGAACGTCGGGACATTTTCATATGCTGACGGGTGTTTCAATTCGCTTTGTTTCTCTTATTGTGTAACAATTTGAATGGTATCGGAAGTGATTAGAAGTTAGTATCTTCCCTATAAAAGAGTTCTACAAACTAAAACGTGGTAAAGGTGGATGGGATTCAGGTTAGAATAATTATTTTGCTGGAGACGTGATAACACGTCGTCAGACTCAAGGCGAATAATAGCGGAAGACATGATATCACGTCGTCAGACTCGAGACGAATATTACCGGAAGACGTGATATCACGTCGTCAGACTTCAGTGAGTTAATATATAGATCTGCTACTTTCTATTCATTTTTCCTTCTTTTTTTCCAAAATTGAGATAACAAATTACAAAAATGCTCCATCAAACTGCTCTGCTGCTCTACAGGGAAACCGTTTGCAGTGCATTATTTGATTCAAATTGAAAAACCTTGAAACTTCCATGAATAGAGACTTATCATCTAAAACCCACATTATACTTATTCATTCTCCTGATGAAAGGTCTTGTAATGATGGGACCCAGGACCACATTGTCACAGTTGAAAAAACCTTGAAACTTTGATGAATAGAGACTTATCATCTAAAACCCACATTAT
>JBCEWB010354415.1:0-21306 GCA_039654565.1 Peronia peronii
TGTGTGTGTGTGTGTGTGTGTGTGTGTGTGTGTGTGTGTGTGTGTGAGTGTGTGTGTGTGTGTGTGTGTGTGTGTGTTGTTTATTTTGTAAATTTCATCTTTTTCACACCAGTGCTGCTTCTCCATGTTACTCAGAACATCTACTCTGACCTTTCAGGTATCTTCGAGATGCACCCGACGAGTGTCAAACACATCTACATGGTGGATGCCGGCCTGACCTTCAACTCGCCCTACCCTCTGATACTGCGGCCTCAGCGGGAGGTGGACATCATCCTCTCCTTTGACTTCAGCGCTCGACCTGGGGACCAGCACCAACCCTTTAAGGTGAGTCTTCAAAGAACATTTTGCCTGCTGTGGTCTACCAGAACATTCCTAGGGGCTGCGGGGGAGTGGGATGGGCAGGGGTTGTTATTATTGATGATGCTGTTGTTACTGCTACTGTTGTTTTTCCTTTTTCTTTAGGGGGGGGGGGGGAGCTCAGCCTGATGATTTGTTTGGTGTGGTATTGATGGTGCTCTTGATGATGATCTTATTGTTATTTGTTGTTTTCCTCCAGATGTTCTCAGTTTAAAAAAAAAAAAAAAATTAACAACAGAAGATGAGAAACAAAAAAAAAAAGAATCTGGCCTGGGAGAAAAAGCACTGCAGAATTTAAATTTTAACTGTTGAAAAATTACCTTTGTTGGCACAACCAACCAGATAGTTGAGATAGTGATAGAAAAATACATGTATTCTTTTGTAGCAGGCATACGTATGGAGTGGAGATGCAAATTTTATGGTTCTGAGTCAATTTTTTTCTTTTTTTCTTTTTTTTTCCCCTCGCTGTGTTATGCACTCTGCCATATTTAGCCTTGAGTTGTGTCTCCTCGTTGTCCTATATCCTACAATGAAAAAGAAAAATAAACAGACAAGATCAAAAACACGATAAAAGTACATCCAAAGGCTAGATTCAGAAAATATTGAAACACAAGGGACATAATAAAAAACTCCAGTTATCTCAAAACTAGAGTCTAATCAATTCAGTATTTTTTGTATTCCCACTCCTCAAATATTGGATTGTTCCATCATTAGTAAAAGCCTTCATTCTATTTTTTTTTTTATTATCTATCATCTGCAGGAACTTTTACTGGCCGAGAAGTGGGCACGTTTGAATCGTCTACCATTCCCGCCAATTGACACATCCGTCTTTGAGGAGGAAGGCATGAAGGAGTTGTACATTTTCCGCCACCCCACTGATTTGCATTGCCCGATTGTCTTTCACTTTGTGCTCATCAACAAAACTTTCCGGCATTTCAAAAAACCTGGTAATATCATACATCTATACATTACAAACTTATACATTACAAACTTGCAGATGTAGAGATTCCTTTCATAATAAGTATGTCCCTCAACCTATAGATCTTTGGTGTTATAGCCTTTCAAATTCAGTAGGAATTTTGTTAAAAGAGTTAATTTTTAGGATATTTCTGTATCGTAGTTTAGTTTAGGGTATATTTCAAGCTTCAATCATGAAGAAATCTAGTGGTCTATGTTGCTAAATATCTTCATCATCATGCATAAGTCATAAGAGGTGACAACTGAGGGTTTGGCCTAGGGTTAGAAGTCCTGATGGGTTATAAAGCTAAGATAAATGTGTTGTCATCTTCACTAAAGTTTTAAGTAATCCTCCAAATTTATCAGTCTCCATTATTAATCAAACACAAATTATTTAGGCATGATATTACTATTGCATTTTTTTATTTTGTTTTATAACTTTAAGAATTTTTTTTTTTTTGCATTAGGATCTCCCAGTCTCCATTTATTTGATTTCCTCACCAATCCATCCATTACATACATGTATGTTAGCTCCTTGATCTCTGTGATACGAACTGCTAAAAACTTGAGATTTCTTTTCAACTCGGAATCTGTGCAATTGAAGCCTACACCAACTAAGTAAAAGATGCTTTGGCTCTCAAAGTTGACAAAAAAAACGACAACTGATGTTTAGAGAGAGAATGAGAGAGACAGCAGGATATATCTCCATAAGTGTGTGCGGTGAAAGGATTAAGTAGGATTACATAGATTATTGGGAAATATACAACATCAAATGACACAAATAGTTATTTCCAAATAACAACAAAGACTGTGTCTGTCTTTATAACAGGAGTTCCCAGGGAGACAAAAGAAGAGTTCGATTTTGCAGACTTTGATGTCTTTGATGATCCCAAGGCTCCGTACTCAACCTTCAACTTCACATACACACACAGAAACTTTGAGAGGATGAGTCAATTAATGGAATTCAATACTTTGCTCCACATCGACAAAATCAAAGAGGTGAGCATCTGTTAACAAGGCAAGCTAAAGAATACAATTATCGTCATAGTCATCAGCTTCATCATCATTTCAATATATTTTTTAAGGGGAGGAAAAATCATTTCAAATGAACTACATGAATAATTAAGATAGTGGGAGGGGAACAAGGTTGGGATGGTCAGTACAAATGTGGCAGGATGCATAACATGAAAAAAAAAAAGACCTATCACAATGCAATTTCCTCTACTTATTTGCTGTTGGTACATTTATTTTAACCGAAAACTCTTATTGGTTGACTTCTAAGTATTTAACCTTCAGTCATAGAAAGAGAGATGAACACTGTCGATTATCATACATAATGTTGTACTGTGGTTTCAGGTGATGCAAGAGGTGATTAAGACCAAGCGGGAAGGGCCGCCCAGAGTGCCCATCCAATCCAAAGACATCAAACTGTTGCGCTTGAAGAGTGTCCAAGAGGTGCGCAAATTGAAGCGGTTCATCTCTCGAATGGAGAGTCGCAGTTCAATCTATTCCGTGAGCAGTCCTACGCTCCCTTTCTTCACACCAACACCCAGTGGGGAAGTCAGCACCAATCCATTCTTCGCTGGATTTAATCGAGATGGAGCTTCTCTGGCTTCCTCCTCTGATGGCTCTGTATTTACCACACCCAGAGATAGACTGAGTGAAAGCTTCTCCCGCAGCTCTCGAGGTAAGAAACACCTCGCCCCATCAGACATTTTCCGTGAGTCTGAGGAATTACATTATCTGGAACTCGCCCATAAAGAACTCGGTTCACAGGGTGGGATCCTTCCATCGTCTCCCGATAGCGTCTTCGGAACACCACCAAAAAGTGCTGAGTTGCTGCAGAATTATGGACAGACATCTGGATCTACTCCATCCCAAGCCAATTGTGAAAGCAAACCAGCGGAAGACATCATCGACGAGCGGGTAGCGGAGGCACCAATGATCACGTCTACCAATGATCAGGTCAGTTCAGAAAACACAAATAAATCCTGTGATGATGAAAAAACAGTGCAGGAAGAATCTGCCCAAATGGCAGAGCCAAATTCTCAACCGCCAGTGACTTTTGTCACATCCCCACCAGTGCTAGCATCAGGCAAGAGACCAATGTTATCTCCAAAAGTGAAGATTCCAGACAACTCCTTCGGCTTTCCTAGCACTGGTGATAAATTTGGTACCACTGACTCCGGTCTGGGCAGTTTTGGTGTAGGACTGGACAATATCAGTTCTGGCACAGAAAGTGTTGGATTTAACCAGCCAGACACAAAAACTCCAGGCACGGGAACCTTCACGGGAACCTTCAACAGTGGTGACTCCAGCACAGGCAGCAGCAGTAGCTCGTCTGCTCTGAGTGCCCAGATTTTGTCAAGAGGAAAAGCCAGAAAGAATCCGCCTCCCAATCCGTTCTTTGCCAAGGCCCATTTCATGCGCTCTGGCCATAACTCATCGTCTTCATCTTCCAATTCCTCATTGTCATCTCAGGCAGGTGGTGATAGTCCTAATAACCAGAGGGTGAGAACACTAAGAGGGTCATCCTACCGTCTCGTCACTCCACAACAGTCGCCAGATGGTTCAAGTGTCCCGCCTACATCTGTTCGTCCAAAGTCCGAACCACTCCAGGTTAGTCCTTTGGTGGCATCTTCAGCAACATCCAATCCATCCAATCCCACCTCTTCTTCCCTCACACCTCCAGAGACCCCAGACACCTACAGCTTGGCTCCGGAGGCCTTCAAACAGGACGGCACACCAGTCTATGATTCCAGTCAGGCCAAAATGTTCTACAAAAGTGTGAAAGACAAAAGGAAAATCATGCGACGCCAGAGCACAATTAGTTCTCTGAACAGTATATCACTGGATGAGATTGAAGTGGAAAAAACAGGTGATGAAAATGATAATGAATTCAGTCCATGTGGCCATGAAGGACAAACTGTTCAGGAGGAACCACAAAACAAAAAGTGTATGTATTCTGACAATCATTTCCGAGACATTTTCTATTCCTTCGACGGTGAAATGGCCAATGGCCAACATGATGAAACCTCTTGTGAAAGGATGAACACAGAACATGTGAGACGACCTACTGATTATGGTGTAGAGTTTGAAATTGAAGATCTGTCCAAATTCTCTGGTATAGAAGACTCCAGTACAACACAGCCTGACAGGAAGGACTCCGCTGAGGCCAACAATCTCCAGGCTGAATCTCATATGAAAGATGTTTGGTTTGATGCAGTGTCAAATTATTAAATTAAAGAATGCCTTTAATGTTCTTTGTGTCTCCAAAGCAGTTTTGAATCATTTGCAGTTCTTTTGCAATTAATAGCAATCATACATTTTAAGTTTTGACATGATCAAGTCATAAAATGGCAGTTACTACCATGTATTTTTTTTTTTTTTTTAAACAAAAAAAAACGACATTGAATATTTCACACACAAAAAAATCACGAGGTGTCTATAGCCAGCCAGGTGCTCCATTTTGTTAATGACTTTATGTCATAAAGAGGTCAGAAATTTTCTTTTGTTTTGTTTTAATTACTTTTATGAGAGAGTTGATCTTATAACAAAACCAAGCAAATAACTGGAAACTGAGAGCAAAGTTTTGACAAACATCCAGTCACTGATAATGACAGATATGCATAAACAGAGTTGTGATATAGAACAGGTAGATAGCAATCTGTTTACTTTGTCTGTGAACTGTTGAGGACTTGGCCTGAGCAAAGTGTTCAGACTCTGATTAAATATACATAAGTGGTATAGATACTGAATTTGTTCTAGATCTAGCAATAATCACATGATGGTGGTGAATGCTGCGTTTGTTTAATACTGTGACTCACCATATGATACTGGTACATGTGGTTGATTTTTTTTGTTTACATTGTGGAACACACTGCAATAAGAACAGTTCATATAAATGTCCCTTAGTCTCCCCTGTCCATCAAAGAAAACAAAAATAATTTTTATGCTTTGCTTCGGAAAAAAATGTCCAACTGGCCCAAATCAAAGTATAGTTTTCTGTCGGATATAGCTTCAGTATATAATATTGAAAGGTGATTCGATTAGACGCATAACGATAATGTCTAGGTCTCATTTCACAAAGTTAGCATCAAAACACCACATTCCAGTTAAAAATAAGCCAGCAAAGACTCATTGAACCTTGATGTCATGATTTCTTTACAGGAAATATTGATTTTATTAAATCCTGTCCATCATTAGCTTCACCCCCCCCCCCCCCTTCCCCCTTTTACCCTCTTTTCATTACAACTGTATGTATTCGTGCCATCAACTTTGAGTGTATGCTTTGCTTTGAAATCGCTGTTTCTAAATTACTTTGATTTTATCACAGCAAAAAGATTGAGAACAAAATGTACATGTATTATGCAAACAATGAAATGTGATCCATTTGCTTGCAAGTCAGTACAATGTCTAATGCTGATGTCCTTTATATATAATTTTTGTTTTGTGGTAAATAGTCTTTGAATTCTAGTGTTGGTACAATATGTGCCACATAATCATATCAAGAGATTTTAGATTGTCATGGGTGAGGTCCCAGAATGCACCCTTTCTTTTGCATTTGGAGGTTCTATGAGTTATGACAGTTTGATTACTTGATAATCATAGTAACTCCTACTTTTTGATAAAGTATACATTGTTTTTGCTCATTTTATGTATTTTACACATCCAAGAAGTAGAAATTTATAGTGCCAGCTTGTACTGAGCATCTTTCAATACTGTGATTATTTCATTCAAATTGTGTACATGTATGTACTTCATGTTTTAACTGTACAAACTATCATGCTGCCCATGTAATTTTGAAAATTGGCATGATATATTGATACAAAAAGACATGATGTCTTTACATATATGGATATTTATCACTGAGATGTAGTGGAGAGCATGCGTTGTGTGTTTAGCAAGAACAGAATCAAAATGAGATGTTGGAATACTTACTGTACCAAGAATGCTGCAACAAGTACATTCCATAGTTGGAATGAAGCTATTATTTCTGTAAGTCTAACAGTGCAAGAACTACATACATGTACATGTAGCCCAAGTGTGTGTATACATTTATGTATGACAATAATGGTAGTTTGACTTGCCAAAGCAACACACCTTTTATGGACTTGCCAGAGCCACAGACCTTTTATGGATCGAGATGAAACTTTTTTTTTTTGGTTTAATTTTGTTTTGGATAGTCATTTCCCACCTTATGACAAACCCTTTATTCTTGGTCAGTTAAAGCCACCAGTTTAATGGCACAGTATATTACATGTCACTATGTTGACTGGATAATTAATCTTTTTGAAAGTGTTCACAAAAGGAAGATTTAATTTGTTGATGTATCAAAAGGCTGCAATGCTCCAACATATCATTTCCTCACTGGTGTAAACTACAGACTAGCCAGCACTTACACATAAGACATCACTCAGATTACTTTGCAGTTTGAAAAAGGTCTGCTAATTGGATATATGGACAAAGTAGATGATAGTGTTTGGTAAGACTGCTGATGGAAGGATCAGTTGTTTGTTTTTGTTTGTGTGTGTATGTGAGAGAGAGAATGTGTGGGTGGGGATGTTTTATTTGTTTTGTTTTGTTTTTTAATTAGGATTTAAATGTAGCTACAATGTCCCTGTGTTTACTTGTTGAGAAAAATATGGTGTCCTGTTAAAAAAATAGATTTGTTTTGACCAAGCGAACGGCTGGAAAGCCCCATCTAATTTTAGTAGGGGGTACAAACACTCCAAACTATTCATTACCATTGTCATAGAACAACACATAAAAATGCACGGAACTGGTGACAGTTGTTCTCGGATCACATGGTGGAGCGGTAACAAACATCAATGAGTGCTCAATTTTTACTAGGAGGGTACAAACACAGCCAGGGATTTCCAGGTTTTTGCTTAGTTGAATATGACATATTGTACAGAAGTAGAACAAAAAATAAAATGTGATGAGTTATAAATTCTTGATTTGTCTTGATGTCTGGACATAGATTTTGTCTTTCTAGATTGTTAGGTTCAAGTCAAGTAATTTGATCTGTTAGCCGTAGAAGAATCAAGGGAAATCTGCTTAGACTCAAACAAAATACAATAAAATATCGTGATACTGTAATTATTCCATGTTGCAATTGAGGTGTACACTTTTTTTTTCAAATATGGATAAATATCAATATACGGACATTCATGACCAAGAGAAAACTATCCTGTAATAATAATTATTGATATGATGATGCTGGCATCATTTAAAAAAAAAAAAAAATCAGTGGTTGGTCTTTAGTCGGTACATCTGAATGTCTCTTTACAATACAGTTACATAGAGAACTGCACATAGCCTAGATCTAGTACTGAGCAATAAAGATTGGCGGTACAAGCCTACATACGTACACAAAATCCTTCCATACTTTTTGAATGTTTCCATTTGTTGCCTGCTTGCAAAATGATTAGCATGGCATATCTGTGTCTTAATTACTAGCATCTTTTTGTTGTTCTTGGTGTTTTTTTTTCAATATAACTGCATGCATATTGTGTTTACAGTGATTGAAAGGCACCCATGATTATAATGTAATGTGTATATTTGTGTCATTACTAGACAGATGTTTCCTGTTACAACAACAGCATGGAGCAAATTAATTACTGCATGCATAGATATGTCCATACATTTTCAAATTTCATCTATTTATTTTATACGTACACTGCAAAAAGCCATATGTAAGATAAGATAATAAATTTTGATTTATATTTTGTTGTTCGAATATATATACAATACATGTACCTGTATATAAATAATTTGTATTGTATGAAGAGAGATGTTCATGCAGAATAAAATAAATAAAGTAAAACTCCATTATGTGCAGTCACAGTGTTCAGTTAAATTAATTTTTGACTGATAGTGACTGAATGAGTGACTGACTGACTGAAGTCTTTAGCCAGATTTCCTCTACAACTGTTTATCTGATTGCTTGTAAGTTGTATATGAGACTGTGACAAAAAGATTGTGAAGTTTTGTCCTTTGATGACGGTTATGGTTTTCTTTACGCCTTTCAATCTCTAGTGGGGTGGTTGTCTCCGCGAAAGACACACATCAAGAACGATACTTTTTAAAATTGATGTTTTCTTTCTTTTTTTTTTTAAACTCACTGGGAGAAAATTTGCACACATTAGTATCCATTTTTCACTAAACTGAGTTATTACTATCCTATTAAACTTTAATTCATACACTTCCATGAGGTGAAAGAAAGTTCTGAATTAGCTTAACTGTAGCCAGAGATATTGCAAGTCACAGAGATGGGGTGAATCTTCGCAGCACTGGCTAAAATCAGGACAAAAATCAGCAAAAATGAACAGTAATAAATCTACCTCACAACATCTTGATATAATCTGTCCAAAGCAATTGTTTTGTATTCAGAGATGAATGCTTTCTTCAATTTCTGCCATGTAAAAACATTGATATCTGACCATCTTCATCATATTCAACAATGGATTTCTTTGGTCACGTCCAGTAACTTACTACTCATTCTGACTGGCTGTGAACATATAATGTGCATGTAATTTCTTATTCAGAGATAAATTTCCTTCAATTTCTGCAAACACATGTATAAAACATTGATATCAGGCCACTTTCATATCTAATCCTCGATTTCTCTGTTTAAGTCCGTCAGACATTGTATGTTAAATTTGAAAGCAATCCAGATGTAAAGTATGGCAAGTGAGCCATTGAGCACACACATCGGCCCCTTAATAAACTTGAGTTTAAAAATTAAAGACATGCTCCCATGTGTGGATAATATACAGAAAAAAAAAACAAAAAAAAACATCTCAATCTGATCACACAACAGAGTGAAAGAATAGGGTGGGTTGAAATGGTGACTGTGTGGCTTAAGACAAATAAAATGTTGCTTGAAAGTTTTGTATCCGTCTAATTCAAATCTTGAAATCTGGAATGAAAATGGTTCAATTTCTGTGAAACTTTGTCCAGCATGGCTGAATAATAATAGTTATATGACAAACAAACACTCAAACATCAATCAAATCTAAAACATACTAACTGCATTCGCCACTAAATGCATCATTTTATGCTTTAACCCTTTAAGTATGGACAGAGAGAATCTGTGTGTTTGAATTTCCTTCATGACTAAATATGTTCAAGTTGAAGAAATGACAGCTTATGCCTCAGAGCATTACAGAGTACTGCTGTATGCTGTGTGGAGAGGACTTCCCAATGAAAATTAGTCATTACACTGGCAATTTTTTGACTAGATTGACCTCTTGACATTTGTAGGGTTAAAGATAAAAGGCAAAACTCATTTTTTTACCTATTTTTTATCAGCTTCATTCACCAAGGCAGGGCATGGCAATGTATCATTTATCAAGGGAACTAAATGTGTAGCAGGCTTAACTCTTATTACCTGAAATGACGACTCAATCAACGTTACATCAGGGCGTGGCGGCCAAAGTGATGACTCAGTCATCACTGAGATGATGTGCGATTAGCCTCAAAAATTCCATGTTACATGGCCGTAAATGGAACTAAACTATATGCATCTCAAAACTTAAAAGCTCAACAACGGAAAAGGAAATGAAACTAGCCAGAGTTGTTTGAAAAAGTGGTGTAGATTTGTGATTTTTTTTATATGCTATAACTGATATATATCCCAATTTCACAAATTTATGGAAGGAATTAATTCCGGCAAAACCAGACATTATTTACGGCTAACACCAGTTAAAAAGTCACTGTAGAGTCACACACTGTTGAACAGGCAACAACTGGACAGCCTGTTTGGTACAATCTTCTGCAAATGAACCACTACACAAAAAAATAATTTGTCATATATACTACAGATCAGAACAGAATTTGAAGACATACTAGCACAGACCTCTCTTGGATTATAGCCAATTTTAATCCATAAATCATGACAGGACATAAATAAGTCAAAAAGATCCATACAGCTCTAAATGAAATGCTCTTCCACACATCAAGAAATATAAGGCAGTTTCATTCATTCACATCACATGTACGGTACAAAAGAAAAAACAATTGTATATATACATATAAATTGAAAAACAAAAGACCCAGGTAGGTGAACAAATCAAAAGGATAAATTAGACCAATTCAACGGCTAACAAAACAAAAAAAACCAAACAAACAAGAATCACAGAAAAACAAGGCAGAAGACAAAATCTTTAAAAAAAAATTTTTTTAAATTAACAGATTAGAACCTATAAGCAACATTATGGTGGGGAAAAGAAAACATACAAAATCAAATAATGTCTAACTAACAGGTATTGCCCCAAGAATAATGAGGTAACAAACTCAAGAACACAATAGACATAGAGAGTTTTGATCTGCATAGACATCACAGTCAGTAGTCATGTTACCCCACCTCCCCTCACCTCTCCCCCCTCCCCCCCTGGAAAGTATAGATCTCAGCCTACTTTCAGGTGGATAAAGAACATGAACATTTATCACTCTCCATAAAATTCAAGTGGATTTGAAAAAAAAGAAAATCATAAGTTCAGTGATACTCCATCAAATCTTAACATAATTTGGATTGACTCTTATGTACTTATTTTATAATCAATTGAAACATTCCAAGAGAAATGGGCATTTGTTATATACAAAAGCTAATCAAAAGCATAACAGAGATTCATTTCTGCCATCAGCAATATGCATATCAAGTTGCAGAGTTGTTCGCGAGTCTTGCATACTTTTTGTACATCCAATGGAGTGTAAATGTATGTTACATGTACATGTATGTTACGTCTCATCAACTGCCAAAAAAAATTATGAAAGGCAGGTGCTTATACCAGCTCTGAAAATGATTCAGGTGAAAGAGTAGTGGCAGTTTTATTTTCGCTCATCTAAGTTTGAATTGCATTCAATTATTAACTTTCTGAGAATTTTCCTTGGTAACATCTGACTTTGGCCGAAGCACTATTTTTCTGTTATGTATGTAGCCTTTCAAACGTAAGAAAAGAGGAATATTTCTGCTTTTAAGTGCACATTCTGTTTTAGTAAGTAAATTCTTGTGGGTAGAAATCTGGAAATTTAGCCAAGACTACAGCATTCCCCCCTCCTCTTCATCTGATTTTCAACTGCCAAGAGTTCTTTAACGTGCTTAACATACACAAGGGGCCTCTGATACATATTCCCCTTATATATCAGATTAAGCTGGCTGCCTGGCGTCCCTCCCCAAGAAGCCATGAGACCGTTGAGTCATTGGAAAAATGCTGATTCTAATCTTCTAATCCTTGCCATCCCCAGTAGGATTCCAATACGCTTTCCAGTAGGATTCCAATACGATTTGCACTGAAAACAGGCTTTTAACCCCATGGATATGGCAGGAGCAATGAACACTAACATGCTGGATTTTATCTCATGGAAAATATCCCCGAATGCGCTGGGCGCTGTGCAGCATCGATGGCATATATCAAATTTTCCATTCCACTATGCAACTGATTGTCATAAACAGAATAAATTAACACAATGATTGCATTTCAAAGTAATAAGAATCAGTAACTTAGTGCTTGACAAAAACAAAGGGAAGGATTTTGAGGGACACAAAGTATGACATTATGGTCATAAAACCAAAAAAAAATGAACTAAAAATCAGAAAGAGTTATTTAAATTTTTCTTCAAAGATCAGGACACCTGATCAACTTGATTTTATTGTGCACTGTTTCTTGTTAATTACAGCAGCATCTTGGCACTCTACAGTTACTAAAAAATACTGCTGAAAGGTGTTGGCTATATGGTCCACAAAGGGGTTAGAAAAAAATAAGGAAGAAACACATAACACAGCTGAACAGTGAAAACTAAATGCTTCTCCATCATACAGTTCCCTTTGTCCCTACCATCCTGTCGTGAGGACACAAAATTCAATATAGATAACATTTTGGTTATTGATGAAGAGTCTTTCAATGAACTGGCACACTCGGGTCCACTTCTGTGATGTCTATGAAGATCAACGTATCATCTAAATTATGACATCGGTTAACTACACATCAGACATAACAGACTGACTGACAGACACACCAGATTACGGCTTTCACCTGGATTACCTATGACACGCACAGATGTATGTACACATATATATATATGGCTATTTATCCTGTCAAATGTGCATGTAGATACATACAACGTATGCATATAGTTGGTCAGTGACCAGGTTGATCCTTGAAAGGCAAATTGTCTTACCAAGCACCAGTGCCACTGTTATGACAAAACTGCAGTTCGATCCTTGAGAACCACATTGTGTTAGTGCCAACAGCTTCACGAAATGTGAACTAAGGCAATATCAGTATTCAGAATCAAGTTGATTTTCACAGAGAAGTTAGTTTGTTCCATGCAATTGCAATATTCTCAAAAACAATGGCACTGGTCCCCATAAGACAATAAGGCTTTCAAAAGGTCATGGTGAAAACACATCATCTGATATGGCAGAAAATCTCCACATCATTCATTTTCGCATTCACTGCCGTGTAGGATGAATGTGACCAAACTCTTATCTACTCATTCACTCACATTCATTCACATAGTGGGCTAGAGCTCATCCACCCAGATAATTCACCAAAGATTATAATTGTCACTATCATTCAACAATGACCCATGTCAGTTTTAGCCATTTTGAAAAAATGTACAAAACCATTAAAGAAGCACACTCAAAACTATGATAAAATTCAGGGAGAAGTGGGTTTGGGGCTTAAAAAGTAGCATTATATTAACTAACAAAATAAAATACATACTGACTGTTGAACTGGTTCTCTGCACCATGAAGTGGTGATTACGACCGGCATCATGGCTCAAAATCTCAACACAAAAAAAAAAAAAAAAATGACTTAGGCTATTGCAGAATGATCGTGACAAGATGATTCCAACGACGGCAGGATTTGTCAAAACTGACAGCTTCAATGCAAAAGACAATTAAAAATGAAAACAAAACAAAACATAAAAAAATAAGAGACCAAAAAAATGCATCAGCGCTCACCCCAGCCTAGCAAAAATTCTAGCATTCATACTAAGAACTCCAGAGACGTCTTGATACTGGCACACACTTTTATTTATATATCCAGCATCTAAAACTCCAGTCTTGAGAATGTCCGAGTTCACTGTTCGGTGTGTAGTTTCAGATATAGGTAATTACAAGCACAGAAAGATTTGTGGGTGGAAATGTATATGATACTAGATGAAGTCAACTGATTGAAATTTTGAGAAAACTGGAAGTTTGTGTTACATTCCCCATGTTTTCGGATCAGTCTAACTATTGGAAGTATTTTTAATATTATTGGTATCTAAATTCTTTTTCTGGGACAATGAAGGAATTGATAACATAAGGCTGACCTTGTAGAACATGGCTGAGATCATAACAAAAAACATTAATGAAAAAAAATGGCCTAATGCAATATGCATTTTAACTCTTCAAATAAAAGAATAGAAAAAAAAAAAACAGAAAAAAAAAAAGAGGAAAGATTTGGTCTCTGATAAAATCCTGAGTGTTTGTTTTACTCCAGTGTCTACTGACTGACCCAGTCTAACATCGGCTTGGTATTGAGGAGTTTAAGGAACAACAAATGAGAACAAAAGCAATTTTCTGTGCAGTCTTTATAGTCTATGCTTTCTGTTATAGATCCATGATCCAAATGAAATCAATCAGTGGGATTAATCTCATATTGAAATATCTTCCCACTGACGGAAGCAGAAATATATTGATTTTTGCTACAAACTTCTGGAGGAAAACTTATATTTAAGGCAGGGGGAAGAAATCTTGTAGCTGTGCAAAGCTTGATATAGTCCTGTTGGTTGACTGCTGGAATATCTACACCATCACATTCCCTTTTCTACGCTATTCTAGCCGTGAAGCCATGCAGCACATTCATTATGATTCTCAGCCATCTCCTCTGTTTCACTGCGGCAAGTCGAAGAAGAACTACACAACTTTTCCTATTCATAGCTCATGACATGGTATAGCACACTTCATCCACCTGCATCAATTTCCAACTAAGAATCTAGTGATAAAAGCCTACTGCTCTAGCCTGCTTTGATAAATGCCTTTGTCCTTGAAAATTACTCTGAGAATATTTGAGACGCAACACGATGAGATCAGGTTGGCTATATTGATTTACTGGTATCTCATTAAAGCTTATTCGTTTACCTTTCTGTAAGTGACAAAATCTGAGTTTTCTCTTTGGGACAAGTTAAGATGTTGGCAACTAAAGATAATGGCAGTCACTTGTTGCTGTGACTAAATTTAATGAAAAAATTTAATGAGAAAAGGGCCCATCAGTTTTTTTTAAACCTTATTAATCTTCATCTTGATCATTCATCAAATCACAATTTTTGGCCCTTTACTTAAAATATTTCTGGAAATATATAGCTGAAATAAATTTCTAAAAGGACACAGAAAGAGTTCTGTGCAAAAAAATAACATGTTAAAACTTCACTCATGGTGGAAAAATTGTGATTTCTCTGTCAGCTCAGTTTGACAAGCATCTGATTTCATCGCGCTGCGTCTCATTTCATTTTAATTTTACGATTTAACTCCCTTTAACCATGATGAACCAAAATGCAATCGAATGTTTCCAGAATGAAGTAATGCTTGAGATTATCTTCTAATATTGTGAAAAGTTACATTGGAATAGATGAGGAAATATTGAAAACTTAGATCAAAACTTTGTTTTGTTAAAGTGTGTTAGTACTAGCCTGAGCTTTCAACAGAGATTGACTTGAGGGTCTTTTCTTGCCATTCGAAATCTTTGGGCACAAGCAATTTGTTAAATAATAAAGCTCACCAAATTTATATTATTTTTCGGATTTCACATGAAAATTTCTTTAATAATGTTTTTCCTGTATTTGATAATCTTTTCATCTTCTATTCTGGAAAGCCTAGCATTTTCATATTTGAATATTACAACAAAAAAAAAAAAACAATAAAAATTCTCAAGCCTTTAAAACATAAGATCATAGAAAATGAGTGAATTAAAAATAACAAATAGGAAATAAATCATCATTTCCATTGTTCAATCATTGATATCATTACAAAATCTGATATTTACACAGTGGGATTTTACAGTGACCAAGTCTCACAGATAATTCTGTTATGTATGATGTCTGCTGCATCTCAAAACAATAAATGCCTATGTTTGGACTATTGTCATTACATCTGAAGGAGATGCCAATATCTTGAGGTCTCGCCAATGAGTCTATCCAGTAAAACTTTTAACATACCTTGACTAAACACTTTTTCCCTACAAATGCTGCAAAGAGAAGATCACCATTTGGTCTTGAACATCTCATGTTTAACTATTTAGGATCAGAATTTTTTAAAGCCCAGGAGTTTCTTGAAGTGATCACTGTACAGAATTTACTCCTTAGCAATTATTCATGCACAACATTGCTGAAATAACACTTCTTTATCTTTACAATTCCCGGAGGTTTTGATGCAAAGTGACTGAGCTGTTTTTGTTTTTTTTTTCCAATTTGATTCTCAGGAGAGAAAGGCTTCACATTTATGAAGGAAACGAAATGCGACTTTCAGAAAGAAATGACATAATACAGCTGATTTACAACTGAAGAAACTTATGTTCAATTAGATGGGAGGTAACTGAACTATGATGAAATGAGCGTTTAGTCAAAATATTTTAGCATTGGCTGGCAAGTTTCATTAAACATCTCAACAGAGATAACTGGGACTATGACACACTAAAACTGTGGAAGTTCGTTTTAACTTCCGACCTTTGAATCCTTCATTTTCCTTGCACTTGAAGAAGTCCCTCCTGTTCCTCATAGCTCAGCTTATTTTATGCTGTTCAATAACTTATACCTCTTAAACTCTTAGATGTATTTACCCCCAATAGCAAATAAACACAATTTAAAAAAAAAAAAGGGGGGGATGGGGGTGAAGGAGAGAGAGAATGGCTGATATATTCAATGAAGAAATTTACAGAGATCAATCAACGAAAAATCAAAAATCGAAGTACTATGAGCTAGAACTTTCATCGGCCAAAATTTCCTGCCACGCATGGCTCACTATGTCATCATTACTGACTGCTAAATTTCAGTCTGCATAATCAATGGGATTAGGCAACCATTTTTAAAGGTTCAGGAAAAAAACAAAAAAAAAAAAACAAATAGGAATACAGCCCAAGAGGAGATAAAATGAATGTAAAAATCAATGGCTTTGCACTGCCACCAAAACAATCAAAACAAACACAAAATGTTGTTTACCCACAAAGTTGACATAGATAATTTCACTTCACAAATCATTTATCATGAGCTGGACCTCAATGCATAATGGAACATCCCCTCTACAATCTCCACAATGGATCTTTTTCTTTACTCACACTATGATGTGCACATCTGACTCAACATATACATATACAGGACCTCACCAAAATAATAAGAGCAAGAATGAGAGAAGCTAGTGGTATGTGAGTGAATGAGTGAGTGAGACAGTAAGAAAGAGAAGAGAATGGAGAAAAATAATAGATGGAGTGAAAGTGAAAATAAAATATCAAGAAGAAGCAAGAGAGATAGAGAGAGAGAGGCTGGAGTTAGTCTGATCATCTCCGAGTTCTCTAATGTGGCATAGCTGTCTTGTGATCACCTACAAGTCCTGATTTTCCTCCTTTGAATCAATGGATTCTTTCCCCCTTTCTTTCCTTTCACTTCTTTATATGGGGAACCTCCATATGGCCCCTGCCTTGGCTTTTCCTGTTGTTCTTCCTACTTTTCAACCATCTGACTTGAGGAACGGTAAACAGGCAAGCTGATGTGACAAATTCAGGGATAAAATCTTGAGCAGGGTCCAGGAAAAGGTTTAGGCTACATACGTGTAGATTTTTCTGTGGAGAGAACACAGATAGGTCAAATCCCCAATAAGTTCGAGCAATCCTCAGAAAAATGTTATTAATCACAGGACCATGGTAGCTAAATCAGCACAATAAAAAGTTAAAGCACTTATCAGAAGAATATATCTATTAATTACATGACCAAACGGGGTATATTGAAAAAAGCATAAGAATAATTAAGTAGCAAATTAACTTTCGGGTTTTTCTATATGAAACTTTTGTACTGATTCAACAGGATAGAATACTTTTAAACAGAAAAGTAAACAAAATTGACACATTTCTAGAGCAACATCCACAAATCACTGTTTGGCAACATTGGCTTTAGTCACTTTCGGCTTTTTGGGATATTAAGGGCAAGTCATGTATATTTTTGGACTGCCACCACAAAGAATGTATGTAACTGAATTCAACCCCTTCCACAAAACAATATCTTTCTGATTACATATTCAAACATATGGTCAATATTAAGCACAGAAATTAACCTTTGTGGGTTGTTTATACTAATACTGTACAGATATAATATCCATGTCTTTGTCGTCAATGGTCACTGTGATATACTTTTCAATAGTTATTTCCTGAATTCAAAAAGCATAAAGCAAACAAATAGATTAAAATCATGGAAGAATATGATTCAGATGGAAGTTTACTCCAGCTAGTAAATTTCTGATTGCTAGATATTTAACCTCAGTGGCAGTATTTCTAGATTAAGATTTGTATCAGCGAATGCGCCCAATGAAGCAACATTCTAAGCAATGATAAAAAATTCAAATTTTCTACTTGTACCTCGATTTTCAAACACATATTTAAATATAAATACTATTGGAGTAAATACTTCACTCTAATGTTTACACTCAGCATAAGCTGGGCTCTGTTTGAGCTCTTGTAAGTTACCACAGTTCAGTTTGGCAAGTTCTGAAACAACCAAAAATTCTCCATTCTGGGAGCACTAATGCAAACTCTCTTGATTCTCAAATCAATAAAATATTTCTGCAAATATTGCCTTCGCTAGTTTCCACTATCTCACCTGTCCTCTGTTGCTCGGGCTAGATATTCTCTCTCTATTAAACCTTCTATCCGTTTCTTTATGACAACTGGGCTAGGCAGGAATCGTGGACGCAGCATCTCTGTACACTGTAAGCAAGGATACCACAAAATAAACACAATCAATTATAAACATCCATAATTAAACACTCACATACTGACATCAAAACACGCACTGTAACAACCCTTGAGTCATCATTATTCTATATTATTCTATATCATCTACTCCAACAAATGTACAAGAATTGGCAAAGCAATTTTTCAGCCCTTCCTCAAAGTCATGAATAACCAGATTTAACATACCTTTGAACTTCTGCATATGTCAAATAAGGATTCAAAATGTCATGGCTGCATGATCAAGACATAAAAATACAAAATAATACAGAAAAAAATGGCGACGTTCTCAGAGAAGAAGAAATAATGGACAAAGGTTTACAGAAATTAATTTTCACTGATGTTTAAAGAAAAACACAAATTGTGCTAGGAAAACCCATGCTTTTGCTATATCCATTTCATATCTGAGAACATTATTTTTTTATATCATTTGCATTAATGTATATACAGGGATGTCAAACTGTTTTCATGAAGCAGTCGGAAAATTTTATCAGGTCAAACGGCGCAGTCCAGTTACACAATTAAGACAAAAAAATCAGCCTACCAATGCTATGTAACAGAACTTTGTGCTAACTGTTTAACAAGTTTTATTTAAAAAGAAAAAAAAAAGCCGCTCACTGTCTATGCTGAAATCATCAGTTTTTTTCACAGAAATGTGGCTACTCTGTCTACGTCTCCATCTAAATTGTGGTTAAAAACATCTCTCTTCTACAGTCTTCTCTCAGACCAAGGTCACACTGCTTGTTTTTGGTGCAGGATTCAAGTTTCGTCTACTGACTGATCAGTTTTGCTGAAAAACACTGCACTTCCGCGGACGACACAGGCTAACTTACACTTGAATCACTTGTGCAATTACCAGGAGAGTAACAAACCCAAACATCATGTTTTCTTTTAATAGTGATACTATCATGTGAAGATTCACTCAGCATTTGAAACAAGCCAGGCATTACTCATAATATTATAAACCAGGAAAAGTCAGTTAGTTACAACATTCACACAAACACACAATGAAAAAGTTGTTTTGATTTGCAAAGGTACATCTTTAACTAACGATGGCAATGGACAAAATGTAACACTCCAGTAAAGAGAGTAATCAGGTGGATTGCATAATGTTTCAATTTGCATAGAGTCCACTTTTTTTTGTTTGTCACCAGGTGACCAGACTCTTAGGGGGAGAACACTACATATAGTTTGTTGCATTACTGGGACGCAATCTTCATCTTCTTCAAACTTCAGATGTAAAAAAAAAAAAAAAAAGAAAGAAAGAAAAAAAAGAAATTATCCTGAAATTATTTGGTCTACAATGCCTTTTAATTTGGGATTCTTTGTGATGTAGATGTATATTTTCAATATTTTCACTTACCTCTGCAACTAAAGAATTGTGTTGCAACTTCTTCCTTGCTTTCATGATTCTGACAAGGGCTGCCTCTATCGTGCAATGTGGTTAAAGAAACAAATAGTTTCAATCTATTCATGAATACCTATTAACCAGATATTTTTCAAGTTCACTCCTTATGATCTGCATGGAGTAAAGGGCATTTTCCATTTTTTTTTTTCTCAAACTTATTTCTCTAAGATGATGATATATTAATAATGTATCTTTAAATATGTCTTGAGTGTTGACAGCTGATAAAAGGAGAAAAAAAAAAGAAAAAAGGAAATGCAGATTTTATCTGAGGAAATAGTTGTTATTTTAAAAAGTGTATAAAGTTTGCAGAATATGAGAAAAACTGTGACAGTAACAAAGGATATTCATGCTTTCTGTCTTCATCCACTTTATTCCTTGTTTCTCTTCTCTCTGGCTCTGCTTCCCCTTTGTTGGATGCCACTGAAGATACAAGGTATGAATGAAATTTGTGCAAAAAAAGAACAACATTGTGACAACCTCTGCTCTATCTCTCCCTGTCTTTCTTTCCTTTTTTTTTTTAACTCCCAAAGATCATCAGACACTTCATCTTTGAATCCATTACGTACTGTCTGCTGATATAGCAGAACTCAGTACGACCACTATTATAGTAACTGACAAAACATGGTAGGATTGCAACTATTGTCTCATAGATATACATATATACTCATAGGTTTCATCCTCTCAAGCATAACCACATTAACAAAATATCCTGTCACTCTTCGTAACCAGGAGTTTGCACAAGATAACAATATACCATCATAGAAACCTTGACGTTCCAGCATTTTTCACTGACAACTAAAAGCTTAACAAGCCATAATTTCACAAAAAAAAAAAAAAAGGATGGACTTACCCATTTGGATTTTGACTCGCACCAACTTGGATGAGAACTGGTCGTTGACTGAGAAAATGTGTGAAGCCTCTGGAACAGACAGAAAAATAAAAAAAAAAGGTCATTTTCTTCTATTCTACAAATAAAACAGTTGTGATACTTGCCTGTTCAAAGCTGACAATTAAAGAAAATACTGCCTTTTCCATTAAAGGCCAGAGACAACTATTTTGCACATCATAGAGATGCATTAACTTAAAAATTCTTCGAGATACAATATAATCAGGATCATGATCTCTACAGCTTATTTGGAGAGTTGCAGGTGGAAGATGACACATGTGAATAGCCTAACTAGATATTAACCATAGTATTTGCCGAATGACATCAATATGGTCTTACTTAAAAGAAATAAAGATTTTTCATGTGGCAGCCACAGAACAACCACTTCACAAGCGTAAAAGTCTGTTATGCAAGCTTTTATCAGCAACAAATTTTTTATTCTTAAATTCAAGGAAGTTTCAACAATTTTCTGCTCATTCCAATAAATTTCAGCTAAATTCATGGTCTATATGCCTACAATGTTCCCCACGGCGTCTGGAGAGCGGCGCACCTAATTAATTGCCTCTCGACGATGTGCTGACCTGGGTTAGCGATTGGTCACGCTACCTGCGCGCACGGCAGAAATCTTACCCCGCGTCAAAAATGTAGCATAACATTCTATTATTGCTATACTTCTGGTATATTTATGCATCCATTGGAACAAAAATATG